>OU898282.1:63345677-63498177 GCA_918026665.1 Diabrotica balteata
TAAGCGATTTTGATACAAGAAAAAACTATATTATACTGGGCTTTAGCTTTAGTTATCGTTAATTTTAATAAAAAATATTTATTTGTTCGGATATTTTGAATAGAAACTAAAAGTTATCTAGATCTTACTGGTATATGAATATATATCATGTTTACGTGTTCAATTAATGTGTTTCTACTATTGATCTTTTAAACTTTTCATTTAACCGTTGTTGATTCATTGGAAAATTCTGGTCACTAATATAAAGCAAGTCAATCCATTAAAGTGTTTACGATATTGTATAAAAATGTTATCGAACACTTAAAATCTTTCTAATAATTATATTAAATTTATTT
The DNA here is from genome assembly GCA_918026665.1 of Diabrotica balteata. NCBI lineage: Eukaryota > Metazoa > Arthropoda > Insecta > Coleoptera > Chrysomelidae > Diabrotica > Diabrotica balteata. The sequence goes on from OU898282.1 coordinate 63,346,013, forward strand.
CAATTTAGACGAATGTAAAGTTTACTACGTTTATGGTACCGATAAACACGTTGGTCGTCATTAGTATGTATATATATATATATATATATATATATATATATATATATATATATTATATATATATATATATATATATATATATTATCGAAGGTAACTGAATGCTGTTATCTCTTTTATTGAGACAATTTGACCTTCTTTCAATTTATATGTCTTCTCGGACAATTCTTGGTTTATAGAAGCGGATAAGGGGAATGGTTCTGGAGTTTTCAAAATCAATTTTGTGACCTATATAAAGATGAACTAGAGCTGAAACTGAATGGGAATTACCAGCAAAAATGGAAGTTTTATTAATCCTATTTTAAATTCTACATTTGTTTGGCCTATATAATGTCGGAAGCAATCTGTACAAGAAATTTTATAAACTCTGTGTTGTTCCTTTGGAAAGTTGATTGATCGGACAAGATACAAAAGTTTTAGTTGGGGGGTAAATATTGTCGATATTCGCCATTAGTTTATGTTAATACGGAAATAAATATTTATTTTTATAGTAATAATTTATTACGTATAGACAAAGTGAAAATTATTTTCCCTTTTTTGTATTTGCCTCTTTGTTTTGACAGTATTTTATAATGGATACTTAACAGTTCGTACTCATAATTTCCTGTTAACTTTTAAGAGTCTTTAAAATGTTTTCATAAATTGTTATTTTGTATATCATGTGTTTTGACTTTAATGATTTTCACACCTGAACAATTTAGTGAATATTATTTGTCACATTATGTTTAAGTTAAGGCCAATAGAAAGACCTTGTGTCTAGTCCTTTTGCACTGATGACACCTTCATTCATCGATATTCTCTATATTCTTCGGTATCACTATCTCAAATATTTATTATTATTTTTGTTGCATAATTACGGATACTGGTTAATTCAATTGAACCATTCGGATACACAATTCTTTAGTTGGTCGGTTAATTTTTCATGGTTGGCAGCAGAAAAAAAAATATTTTCACGGATATATTATAAGCGATTTTGATACAAGAAAAAACTATATTATACTGGGCTTTAGCTTTAGTTATCGTTAATTTTAATAAAAAATATTTATTTGTTCGGATATTTTGAATAGAAACTAAAAGTTATCTAGATCTTACTGGTATATGAATATATATCATGTTTACGTGTTCAATTAATGTGTTTCTACTATTGATCTTTTAAACTTTTCATTTAACCGTTGTTGATTCATTGGAAAATTCTGGTCACTAATATAAAGCAAGTCAATCCATTAAAGTGTTTACGATATTGTATAAAAATGTTATCGAACACTTAAAATCTTTCTAATAATTATATTAAATTTATTTCAATTTAGACGAATGTAAAGTTTACTACGTTTATGGTACCGATAAACACGTTGGTCGTCATTAGTATGTATATATATATATATATATATATATATATATATATATATATATATATATATATATGTTGTACTCAATAACCGAATTCGGACATTGACAGAAATTTGTACCCCACATCGCGTTTTGGGTATTTTTGACGTGCAAAGAACGCGTTGTGGATATAATTCGAAGACCCACAATGCGAAACTACGAAGACCGACGGACACAAACAACGATTTTTCGCGTTACAAATACCCACAAAGCCAAAATAATTTTATTTAAAAATGTAAATAAAAATAGCTTATAAAATTACGGGTATGAAAGATGTAAATGATGTTAATACAAATACAAATGCTCAAGTAACGAAACTTTTAATTTTATTTAAAAATGCAGATAAAAATAAGATTTAAACATAAAAATTTTTAAAATCAAATGTCTTCATTTATTTTGGCATGTCAGCGATCCATCCACACCTTAAATTATATTGTGCATTCCTTTGTTTACAGAAACATTTATTTTTGTCAAAAAACCTTTACTGTTGCGTCTACGAAAACCTTGACCAGAACATTTGGATGACATATTTGCTGCAGTTCTCAAGGGCATTTTCTTACTACTAATATCATTTGATTTAAACATGAATTGCGAATCGGTTTGAATGAGTTTATTTCTTAAAAATAAACTATTCAGTGGTCCATTCTCAGTACTGGGTTTGCACAAGCCATCATTAATTTCAAAAACAATGGCTAATACATTTCTTGTAGTTAATCCACCTCTATCAACATCCGGCACTGGAATCAAAATATTAGTCTCTTTTTTGAAAAAGCAAATATTGTAATTACTGTTTAAATGGGAATAAGCCACAATAAAAAGTTAAAATTCGTATTGACGTTTCAATTTCAACTTCGGAAATCATTCTCAAAATGCAAACATTAGTAAATTAAACAATTTTTTTAAGAAAAAAAAACAAAATTTGTTTAATTTACTAATGTTTGTATTTTGAGAACAATTCCGAAGTGGAAATTGAAACGTTAATAAACGTATTTTAACCCTTAATTGTGGCTTTTTTCTTCAACTGGCATAACTTGCATTTACTAACGTACAAGTTTATATTTCTCGGGCTCTATTTGCGTATTTTTTGTTTAGTTTATTCAAAACATGCTCGAATTCCTTTGTAAGGTTTTCGATTAATTTACCCATGTTTTAGAAATTATCAAAAAACTACAGTGAATAAAACTCGTGTGACCAGTAATATTCAATATGCGATTTTTATATTTCCAAGTGTTTCCGACAGCCTTCATAGTTTCCCATTGTGGGTCATTGTATTTTATATATATATATATATATATATATATATATATATATATATATATATAATATATATATAACATTTATAAATATACATGCACCGACTGAAGACAAAAGTATAGAAAAATAAAAGAAGACTTTTATAATCAAATAGATACAGTATTCGAAAATATCCCCAAATACGATGTAAAAATGGTGCTAGGTGATAGTAATGCAAAAATAGGAAAAGAAGAAATATATGTACCCACCATAGGAAAATACGCTTGCATGAAACAACGAACGAAAATTGAGTATGATCATTATGAGTACGTACTTCCAACACAAAAGAATACACCAAGGAACGTGGAGATCACCGGATGGGAAAACCATAAACCAAATTGATCATGTGCTTGTCGAAAAAGATATGCAAAAATGTATAAAGAACATAAGAACATACAGAGGTCCAGATGCAGACTCGAATCACTTTATAGTTGGAACACAAATGAAACAACTTATTCCAGTGCTTAGAAACCAGAGGAAGAAGAAGAAAGTATAAAGCAACCAAACCTGTGAGACTACTGACAGAAGAGGAACAAAATAAATATGAAAGAATAGTCAGTAGAGGATTAGATAATATTGCAGAAAGTGGGGATATGGAACAAACATGGATGCAAATAAAAGTATGTATGACCAAAGCAGCTCAGGCCAGTAATGGAAATATAAAACACGAATACAAAGAATGGTTCGACGATGAATGTAAAATGGAACTAGATGAACGAAATAAATTAAGAATGAAAATGATGCAAGAAAAACCAACAGAGATTGAGAGAAAATACAATGAACAAAGGAAAAGAGCCAAAAGAATAATAAGATCAAAGAAAAGAAAATACAATGAAGATAAATTAAAATGTATGGAACATAGCTATCAAAATAGAGAAATTAGAAATTTATATCAAGGGGTGAAAAATGAGAAAAAGGGGTACCAAGGAAAACCTGTACACTACAAAAACAAAAGTAGAAGAAATTTAGTAAGTGACGAAGAAATATTGAGCAGATGGAAGAATACTTTGAAGAACTTTTAAATGAAATTCCAACAACAGAATATGAAGAGGAAGAAGAAGTGAAGGAAAATGTCGATCAAGAACGAATAGAGGAAAGACCACCTAACGAAAAAGAAATAAAAGAAATAATAGAGAAACTAAAGAATAATAAGAGCCCAGGAAGAGTTGAAGTAACAGCTGAAATGTTTAAATATGGAGGACCAGTACTAATTAAGCATTTGGAAAAGTTGCTAAAAGACATACGGGAACAAGAAAAATTACCGAAGGAATGGACCGAAGCGACACTGTGCCCTTTTTACAAAAAAGGCGACAAAAGTTTATGCCACAATTACAAGGGAATAGCCCTACTAAATGTTGCATATAAAATACTTGCAATATATATAAAACATAAGCTATCTCAAAATATAGATAATGACATAGGGGAATATCAATGTGGATTCAGAAGAGGGCGCAGCACAGTGGACCAAATTTTCCTACTGCGCGAAATACAAGCAGAAAGCTACGAATATGGGAAACCTACAATGGCCCTATTCATCGACTTTAAACAAGCGTTCGATAGGATAAAACTCAAAGAAATATACAAAGCACTACGTGAAATGAGAATTAGTGAAAAACTGATAAGAATGGTAAAAGTGACACTACGAAGAACAGAGAATAGGGTTCAAATAAATGGTGAAGAAACAGATAAGTTTGAGGTCAGTGAGGGGGTGCGACAAGGAGACCCACTGTCATCGCTGTTGTTTAGTATCGTCCTCGAAGTTACCATCAGAGAAGCTGGAATCAACAGGTCAGGACTTATATATCAAAGAAAACACCAATGCTTAGCATTCGCTGACGACATTGTACTGATAGCCAGAAGTACGCAAGAATTAAAAGAAATAACAAAAAGATTAGAAATGAAAGCGAGAAATAAATGAAGAAAAGACCAAATATATGGAATGGACAGAAAGAGATTACCTACAAGAACAATATCTGACAGTATTAACAGATGAAAAAAACATATAAATTCGAAGAAGTAGAAATATTCCAGTATTTAGGAGCGACATTCACGAGAAGACCAAATATGAAGGAAGAAATCCAAGCGAGAATTATGGCCGGTAACCGTTGTATTTTTGCCCTAAACAATTTATTAAGAAGCAAAGACATATCTAGAAGGGCTAAGATAAGAATATATAAGACACTAATAAGACCTATTGTATTATATGCCAGTGAAACATGGACAATGAACAAATCCGAGCAAGTCCTGCTGCAAGTCTGGGAAATAAAAGTCCACAGGAAAATATTTGGAGGTAAAATATGGAATGGTATATGGATAAAAAGACCAAATATGGAATTAGAGGAGATGTATGGAGAACCGAATATCGTAGGGATCATAAAGTCACAAAGACTGAGATGGTTGGGACACATCCAAAGGATGTGAAACACGAGACTGCCAAAAAGAATGCTAATGGGAGGAATAGGAGGGAAAAGGAAAAAAGGAAGACCGAAAACTAGGTGGAAGAAGGATGTTGAAAAAGACATAGAAAAACTTAAAATACCAAACTGGAAAAATAAAGCAACAAACAGAAAAGAATGGAAAATAATAGTAAACCAAGCCATGGGCCTTCTAGGCCTGGAGAGCTAAATTATATATATATATATATATATATATATATATATATATATATATATATATATATATATAAATACATCTATATATACATATATAAATATATATATATATATATATATATATATATATATATATATATATATATAGATATATATAGAAAAGAAATTTAATCTTTGTAGATAAGTTAAATAGTAAACTCTTAAATATTGGGGAAATCTGCAAGCAAAACTCTAATGTGTATCAATTGTTTCGCCGAACGTTTTCGCCAAAGAGAATTAATTTGGCTTCTTCAGGGCTGAAAGAGAATAAATTATAATTAGCTAAGATATATTATCTAATAAAAAACATTTATCTTACCGTAACTTTTAGAAATGTCGATTTATATATAAGGTTCTTGAACTCCTAAGTGGAGCATAGAGCTTCAGTGAAAACGCGCCATCGGGTTCTATTTTGCGCTAAGGCCTTCACCTCATTCCAAATGACGATTTATGTCGATTTAGACATAAATGTCGATTTAGGATGTAAAAAAACTTAGCTAGTAACAACATAGTAGTGTTTTTTGTTACTATGTGCACAAAAGTTTTTTTTTTAAATGTATGGTAGCTTTGAACTTAAAACGCAAAGGTTTACCCAAGGTTAATCGAAAAACCCAATGTAACTACATTTAAAAGGAAGTAATTCTTTGAATTGTCGGCAATAACTAAATTTTTGATTGTTATAAAGTTTAAATGTGAGGTTCTGTTTTCTTAGAACGCAAGCGCTGACAATTACAAGTAGTGCTTTTGAATATTTATGTCGTTAAGGTTCATTGGTAAAACCAATGAAGTTAAATCCCAGTTTGAAGAGTTATTATTTTAGAATTTTCTTAATTGAAATTCTTTTTTATTTAGTATATTGTTCATGTATTATTATAATAATATCTTATTGAGATGTATCTAAGAAAAGCAAGGGAATGTTATCTTTTTTAGTTAATGAAAATTATTAATAAAGTAGCTTAGTTAATAGATACATCAGTCAAGTTAGTTGTATGTGATGTATTGTTCTTGGTATCTGATTTAGGTAAGAAGTGGTATATATCGCTTAGATTTCTAATGTCACTCTTAACATTGTTGGAAAAATCTTTAAGGGAAAATATAAGACATTTCAATGAACTCTCTTTTAGATTTATTGTTCTCGCGGTGGAGAATTGTAGTGTTCGTCTAGTCCATGAGATGACCAGTGGAATGGACATGTTTGGCTAATGCACAGCGGTCAAAGTGAAGTCGAGAATCACTTTTGTGTAGGGTAATTACATTCCACATGGATTCCACATTAATCATTTCCCATGAAATGATGACATCAACATTTATTTGTCTACCAAATAAAGTAAATGCCAAAGAATGCAGTGATTATCGAACGATCAGTCTAATGTCACAGACCTTAAAAACACTGTTAAAGATCATCCATAATAGAATACACGCTAGAGAGGCACTATTTTCTTTTAACGTGCTGACCCAAAGATGTTTGGATGTTAATCAAGATCTTTATGTATGCTTTATAGCCTACAACAAGGCATTCGATAAGGTAAAACATGACCGACTTATAGAAGTACTCAAAAATAAGAATCTGGATGTGAGGGATGTAACATTGATATCAAATTTATACTGCAGCCAACGATCAAATGTAAAAATAGGAAGAGAAGTGTCAGAAAAAGTGAAGATAAGGAGAGGGTTCAGGTAAGGTTGCATACTGTCGCCGTTATTGTTTAATGCGTATTCTGAAGAAATCATACAAGAAGCTTTGGTAAACGAGACAGTCGGCATAAAAGTGAACGGAAGTTTATAAAGAACGGAAGTTACAGTCATAATAGCTGACAACTTGGAAGACTTGAAAATAATAATGAACAAAATATTAAGATATAGTAGAGAATACGGACTAATTAAATGCTATGTACACAGTGTACTCTACTATGGAGCTGAATCATGGACATTAAACCGGAATACAATAAATAGACTTAACGCGTTTAAAACGTGGACACGTAGAAGATTGTTGAGGATATCATGGGTAGATAGAGTCACGAATGCAGAAGTATTAAGAAGAATAGGCAGAGAAAAGAAAATCGAAAATACAATAAAGAAAGGAAATTGCAATATCTCGGACATGTAATGAGAGGCGAAAGATTCAACATATTGAAACTCATCATTCAAGGAAAAATAGAGGGTAGGAGAAGCGTAGGAAGAAGACGCGTTTCCTGGTTGAAGAACCTGAGAGACGGGTTTGGTTGCAGCTCAAGGCAATTGTTTAGAGCAGCTGCCTCAAAAGTCAGAATAGCTAACCTCCGATGATTGCCAACCTCCGTCGCGGAGATGGCACCCTAAAGAAGAAGACAGAAAACGATAATATTATAGCCGAAAGAAAATGCAAAAAAGTATTTTTGAAGTGTGTATATTTTAGGCAATTCCTAGCTTCCTAGAGCTAGGAATTGCCTAAAATATACACACTTCAAAAATACTTTTTTGCATTTTCTTTCGACTTGTCATAAGTGTGTACAAAAAATATCAGTCTTTTGATTGATTAATATTATAGCGTTTTTATCCATGGTCGCCAAAGCAGGTGGTGCCTCTATACGCTTACCACTGCAGTGGTGCAATTTTAGAAGACATCCGTTGGACTTTCCGAGTTTGAATTTGTATCAGCCTAAGTATCCGATGAGGCTGGGATAGGCCGAAATGATTTAAAACACTTTCTGAATACAGATTCAAACACGGGAAGTTTAACGAATTGGTCCTCCTAGGCATATACATGTATATATATATATATATATATATATATATATACATGTATATACACACACACATATATATATATATATATATATATATATATATATATATATATATATATATATATATATATATATATATATATATATGTATACATATATTTTGCCTTTTTCTTCTTGCCAAAGCATCTCTACATTCTTCATCGAACTAGGCTGGCTGTATTTTTATATGCTCTCTTTCTATACACTTTTCCGCTGTTTCCAACATGACGGTCTTTATGGTCTGCCACTCTTCTTCTATATTCTGTTTGACTGGATTTTCTACCTTTCTCTTTATTTCTTTCTCTAGTCTGTTTACAACCTGTGTCTCTTGACGGCGCTGTAATTGGTAATTTAATCTATCTCTAACAGGTTTTGGCATTATTGGTAGTTATTGTTATAGTTTTGCTATTATTAGTGTATGATCAGTGTTGGTACCTGCTCCTCTGCAACTCCTGCAATCGATTGTTGCCTTATCGTGTTTAGTTTCAATTAAGACTATCTGATCTATCTGATTTTTTATTTTTCCATCTGGAAAAGTCAAGTTACCTTATGAATGTCTATGTGATCAAAATTTGTGCTAGCTTTCTTCATTGTGTTTTATGTAACAAATTCTATTAACTTTTTTTCCGTTTTCATTTGATTTCTTATATAAAACTCGTCCCTCTGTTATGCTTCCATACATTTCCTCTTCTCCTACTTTCGCATTCGTGCCACCAATGATTAATATTATTTCGTATTTCTGCATAGTCCCTATTAGGGTGCTTAGCTTTTCATAGAACTCTGTTTTGGTTTCTAAATCTTTATCTTCAGTGGCGCATGTACATTAATAATACTTATCTTGAACAGTATGCTCTATCCTATTTTATGACACTTTAACTTACTTTTTTTATTTTGTATCTTAATATTATCCGTGAAAATTTAGGTTTCTTTGGCATAGACTATTTCTTCTATTCTTGTTGCGTGCCTCAGTTTTAATTGCGACTGCAGTTCTTATGATATGAACGTTTCAATACTTAATTTAACAACTTTAACAACTATCAAAATCAATAAGTAATGAAAAACAATTGAATAATGTGAAATTCCTTTCACACTGTAACTCTTAAAGATCTCAGTCAAATAAGAGGAAAAAAGAGACAAGCTAAATGTTAACTATTCCATATATTAACGTAAACGTTTCGTTTTGTATTTATAAGAGAGCATCAGTCCACATCTGTAAGAGTAATGCTCTTTTAGAAGACAAAGAAAAGTTCTTTTAATTAAAAGAGAGAAAAATTGGCCTCTCATAATTAGTGTAAAAGAGAGAGCGTCGAAATGGTAAGTCCTAAATCACCAGACAAAAAAGTAAATGTTTTAAAGTACACAAAATATGTTACAGCTATGCCAGGTAATTAGTAAATGTACAAGTTTTTAATCATTTAAATATTTTGCTATATGTTGTAAAAAAATCATTTAACAGCAACTATATTTCTGATTATATTTGTTTTTATTTTGCTATCTAATTAGCTCTACCCTATTTACATTATACTGACATATTTGTTTAGAAATAAAATAATTTTGCTTTTTGTTGTTTCCTATCTATTAAATTTTAAAGGATATCTAAAATAATTAAGTACATATTATGAGTAAATTTGTTTTAAATGACTCATTTTCAATAATTATTCTTAAACTACTTCTAATAATAATGTTTTCCGTGTTCTAGCATTAACAAAAATATTAAATATTAACCATAGGCACGATTATTTATTAGCTAATTATTTCTATGTACAGTGCGGAAACTTCTTATCGAATATCATATTATAATTATATAATATCATCACCATTATCTTGCTTCTGGCGTCGACTGCAGGACATATACCGACTTCATAGGCCTGCCTGCAGAAAATTCTCTTTTTCACAAATTGCATCCAGATACTTATGTCGTCGGTCCATCGTGCCGGCGGTCATCTTCTGATTCACTTCACGGGGTATCCATTCCAAAAATCTCATATATATATATATATATATATATATATATATATATATATATATATATATATATATATATATATAGTCTTCCGGGTTGAACCGCGTCGATGTCCATTTTGCCGAGCTTTCGGCATCCTCTCTGATGCCTTCCTCAGGGCTTCCGAGGTCTCAGTCTCCCAAGCTCCCAGATACTACTACACTGTTCACTGATCACTACACTGTCACTACACTGTCACTAATTGAAGAAAAAAATGATATTTTAAATCAGGCAACAAAGTTCCATTGTCACTGTTAAGTAAATTTTATGTGTGTAATATTAACAATAAATAATATAAAAATAATGAAAGAAAATACAGATATAAATAAATGGATTAATGGATTAATGGATTTTTCTTCAAGGAGCTTATTTTCCGCTTCAAAGAGCTTATTTTGTGCTTCAATGAGCTTGTTCTTTTCTTCCTTGATCTTTATTCTCCTCTCAATGTCATCATTTCTTCTTTTAAGTTGTTCTAACTTTTCCCTCTCGATTACGAGTCTTTCTTGGTAATAATTTTCTCTGTCCGTTCTCATTTTTTGTAATTCGGAGTTTTTATTTCGAAGCTTTTTGATAGGCGTTTTAGGTGTTTGTGTACATGGAATTTCTTCAATATGTTTAATATTCTGACATACATCCTCATCTACATCCTGTTTATTTTCCTCTATTATATGGTAAGTATCACTACTTAACAATATTTCGGGGTTAACGTTTTTTTTGTTTTCAAAAATCTGATCCATCTCCTTCTCGTACTCAAAATATTTACGCCCTCTACCTAAAATTATATTTATTTTAAAATTAAAAACTTACCCGTTTTATTTTGATTGTCAACAAATGTCTTATAGTTTCTTTCCAGCACCCTCCACCGATTCAAGCAATTGTTGGGAGTTGCTGGTATGCCAACACTATTTAATTCTTCAGCTATTCTCAGCCACAGTACTTTTGCATTTTTTATTTCCAACGCTCCTACTTTAGATTTCAATTTTAAATACAAATCTAATAATAATTTAGAATCATTTTCGTTCCATTTATATTCAACTTTCGTGTTTGAAGTTGCTATAGAACCATGTGGGAATTCCGAAGATGTTCCGGGCACAGCATTTTCAAATGTTACATAATGTTATTATAATATTTGTATAATAATAATACAAATATATATTATTGTTTTAACTAACAAACTTTACTTACCAAATAGTACATTGTTCGCCATTTTGTAAATATTTTTATTTGACCAAAATAAAAACAAAGTCAAAACACGTGAGGACAGTTAGGTCTAGGTGTTACCAACAAGTTGCTCAAATACAGAAAGAAAGACGGGTGGCAAGCGAGGAGGCATCAATCAAACAAATAGCCAATTCTTTTTCTTTATTTTCTTGGCCTCTGTTTTAAATGAATGGCCAGAACTCAACTCAAACAATCACCAGTGCCACAGAATAAGCGGTGCTTTGGTTAGTGCCAAAATCCGTTCCAACTCGTCTCCTCTTCGCATCAGCAGGTAAACCCTGTGTTATGTTGATATCAATAGTCGCCAAATACCGATACGTGTCGTACTCTGTCTTTCATTTCAAGGTGTCAATTGTCGTTTTGTATCAACTTATTTGTAGCTGTGGCCTCGCTTCTACTCAACACCTTCAGACGTGTTGTTTTAGAGAGAGACACACGTCGCTTGATAATTGAAGACATTTGTTAGAAAGAGATACAACTAATCGGTAAAAGCGTTAAAAATTTAGGTTAAAGTTAGAGGTTTGTTTATATGTAAACATCGTGCCGTATATCGTATAACCGTATCGTATAAATCTTATTTTTTGGTATTTTTTACTTCAATGGAGTTAGGAACTTTGATTTTATTTGCAAATGTCTCAACAATGGCTTCAACTATTTAAACAATTGCCCTAGACATTATTTGTTGAGACACTGCAGCCTGTAAATTTTGCCCTATAGTTTTTTGGTAGCTACCAGTAGCAAGAAATTGGAGGGTACCAAAAAACTTTATTGCAACTGGAACTGCCACAATATTATTATTAATAAGCATATTTTGCATGATTCCATTTAATATATCTCTTGCTATATCTTTGGTTAAACGATACAATCCTTTAAACTGAAAATCTGTTAGTTCATTGAAAGGATCACTTTCATCTCTAACTAAACGCCTATTAATGTTAAAGGTTCTTAATACTCGTAGCCTCTCCTCATCCTCAAAAACTAATACGTTCATATTGTTCACAGGCATTATTAACACTCAGTATGCCTTACCTACTAAATAAACTACTTTTAAAATAAATTAAATTGTAAAATACTTAGTAACACCAACACGAAAATGTCACTAAAATTATAAAGTCTAAAATTCCTAATCGCTACTTCAGAAAGTATAAAAATAGGCGATTTTCAGGTCAATCAGAACATTCATAAGGCCAGTTATTGAATACCGTGCCCCTCTGTTTACGGCCTTAAACCGTAGACTGAGGAATAAAGTTCTTGCTTGTGAGAGGCAGATTCTGCGGAAGATATGCAGAAAGATTTTCCATTATCCTTCAAACCTAATACATACAACAGCCAACAACACCCCACTAATTACAACCCGACTCCAATCCCTAGGCAAGAGATACACCTTGCGGACTGTCCAGGGTCGCAACACCAGGGCCCAGAGAGTTCTCAAGATGCCTTGCCACTCCAGAGGACACTTAGTATTCAGAACACCTAAAATAAAAGTTCCACACATCCCATCTCTCCTGCTAAATGCGGCAGGAGCAGATCTCCCGGATGAATACTATGATGTCCTCGAAGCAACTCCTTACGAGTACCGCGTTAACAACTGAGAAGGACAGGGAGAGTTAGTTTTCTGTGGTTTCCTAACTCATTGCACAAATTATACCTGATCCTAGGTGAGGTTGTAGCCACAGCTATCCTCCACGTTTGAAAAAATCCAAAAGACTCTGCTAAAGAGCCGTTTTTAACGGAGAGGGTCGCTGTTATTTAATTAACCACCAAGCCGACGAAGACGCTGTCCAAAAAACACGAAAAACACGAAGCCACCCCCACCACAAGGCCAACAAGCAGAGATACGTAAGCTCCTCCCACCCAGCCGACCACATATAAAAGCATTTCTCGCTGCACCATCCTGAGTACACTTCAACCTGGGGCTCCCGCATCACCGGCCGGAAGACGAATTTCAGTGCAATACACTGGTTCGACTGATGGCGGGAGATGTGGGTGATACCAGCAAATTGTAGTAATAAACGGGATAAGCAACGAGAAATTTACATTAACATCAAACTCCGGCGACCGCTGTTACCCGAAAATCTACACTTATCACAGCTGCGCTCGCTCAAACACAGAATTTCAGTGCAATACACTGGTTCTGTGTTGACCGACAAGCGCGATTGTGAATTAAAGTGAAGACAGAGTAAGGAAAAACAGCAGTCAAAGTAACAAAAAACGCTCAACCACCGATGACAATTGGCAAAACCAATTCTCAGCCTTGAAAGCGACTCCACTCCGGACATTAGCGGTAAAATATACAACCCAAAAACAACCCCATTCCCTGAAGAGGCATGGAGCCTAAAACAGGGGCTCTCTCACACAGAGAGAGTAAAAACGATGACATACAGGTCAATCAGGTCAGTCCTTCACGGGCTCTCCGAGAGCTTAGTGCTCTCGGGGCTCTGCTTTCTTTTAGCCTACCCTATACTCTGTGGCTGAGATTTTATTCAACTTGAAACTTGGTGTTTTATTTTGACTATTTAGTCGTGTAAGAAATATCTTGCCTTTCAAGGCTACGAAGACTACAACCTGATGGTTTATTTCGTCGAATATTTTCGTCGTGTAAGAAATAACCCGTCTTTTTCAAGACGGGTCCATCAGAAGACAACTTTCACAAGTCCATAACCTGAAAGTGGACTTGGGTAGAGGTGCTTTCGTAGAGGTTCTCGAAGCCCTCTACAGAGCACACGGTGGTACAGAAGGTGATTTAGACCCTTTCCATTTACCCCGAGGTGACAACACAGGGTTCCACAGCTGTAATCAAACGGTGTAAAGTTTTAGCATGCGCATAGTCGATGCCAAACAGTTTCGAAACCGTACAAAGTGGCGTGTTGGAACAAACTTTATGATTTACCACTGGTATGTCGCAGTTACTAATACATCTCCCGCCTCCACTTTATGGTATTGAAATATTTATCACGTTTACTGTTTAAATACAGGATTTATAAATTATTATTAATATTAATTAATTTATTAATTATATATTAATAATTATTACTATTAATAATTACCGGTTGGTGTGATTAATTCTGGTAAATTTAGTACTCTAACCTGGATATTCGGATTGTATTAATAGTAACCGGTAATTATTAATAATTTCCAATTAATCGTACTTACTGTAACATATACACTCCTGGTCAAAAAAATCCGGATACTTGCATTTTGTATGTTTTTAATTTTGTCGGTGTATAGTGGTTTTAATGAAGAGGAATTGTACAATAATAATAAAGACACGTTCATTATTAAGAATTAAAACGGTTCTTTTAATGTTGTCATAGAACCAAAATTTTGAGATTTGGCAAAAAATGATATTCTGTCTTGTTTACTAGCAACACAGTTTTTGCAACTTTTATTACATTTACGATAAGTTTCAAGTTTATTCTGATAAACTCTATAAACTGTTCAGTAGTATTTATAATATTTAACTGTCTATAAACAAATCGTTTAGTATGACTTCCGAAAATAATGCAAAAGTTGTGGCATTACATGAAGATGATCGCACTATATGTTATTTTGCAAATAATTTGAATATTGTTAAAAGTACCATAAGTTTTATATGATAATTTTAACGTTGTCCTCAAGGTACGTATAATATATATATATATATATATATATATATATATATATATATATATATATATATATATATATATATAAACCAAGTAAGACTCTTTGGGTAAAAACAGCTGAAAGGATAGGCTAAGTGTACTCTTTAGTCCTTTATTGATCCAATATTTCGTTGATAGTTATCAACATCATCAGGGATAAGCTACAATTAGTTTACATGAAAATTGACAATCTGTTATAAATACGTTGATCTTACTTACGATTTTGAGAATGGTGCCGTAAAAGCTGGTCAAATTTATAAAATTTTGTAAGAAAAATTGTATAAGTTTTTTTCTCACAAAAGAAAAACAGAAAAAACATGTAATGTTAAAATTTACTAAGACTGGTACAAAGACAATGCACAATTTCAAATAATTGTGTGTAGGACCGATTGTCCTCTCTCGAGAGTTTTACATCTTATAAATTCTTATTTCTTATTAAACTGTACAGAGTGTCATGTAAAGTGAAACAATGTGGTTGATTGTAGGTTGGAAGACACTAACCTCTAAAATCTTCTTCTCTCTTAGATGGTCAAAGTAGAGGGGAGACCTTAGTGGCCCTTGTCTTATTGGTTGTCTGTACCTGTATTAGAATAGAATCTAAGGTAGGAGATATTTTAAAATTTTAAATTGTTAACATGATTGAAGATCATGGTAACAAGAGTGTAATAAATAGATTTTGGTTGATTCCAAGACCTAGTTATTTTGTAAAGGTTGAAGATTATTAAAGTACTGTTATATTTAAGTTTTGATATGAAATGTTAATTATTGTAAATTGATAAAGTGCTGTATGATTCTTTTACTTTAAGAGTCTATTGTTAAACTATGTGATAAACTAGAGTTAAATTTATTCTAAAATGGAAACTATTGAATTGTTGAATTTCATATGTTGTTTGTCTACTGTTAGAAGAAAGGAATTAATTTCACTGAGATGGTTAATGTCTGTTTTTTTATTGATGTTGTTTTCTGTTTGTGCTATACAAGCCTTTCTAGGAAAAGACGTTTCTTGTGGTTAGTTTCTCTTTCTAGAGTCCATCTGACGTCCTTCATTTACTACATGAAGTGCTAATGAGCAACGGTCATGATGCAGTCTGCAGTCGCTTTTATGTGAAATTATGCGATTTTTTAGATGCCTTTCTGTGTGGCCTATGTATTTTCTATTGCAGTTTTTGCATGGAATGCTGTAGACTACATGTGACATCTGCTCTCTAGGAGTTTTGTCTTTTACTTTTGTGTGAAGGTTTTTAATTGAAAATACCGTTTTATTGGCAATTTATTCTTTTTATAATTTCAAGATAAAAAAACAGACATTAACCATCTCAGTGTAATTTATTCCTTTCTTCTAACAGTAGACAAACAACATATGAAATTCAACAATTCAATAGTTTCCATTTTAGAATAAATTTAACTCTAGTTTATCACATAGTTTAACAATAGACTCTTAAAGTAAAAGAATCATACAGCACTTTATCAATTTACAATAATTAACATTTCATATCAAAACTTAAATATAACAGTACTTTAATAATCTTCAACCTTTACAAAATAACTAGGTCTTGGAATCAACCAAAATCTATTTATTACACTCTTGTTACCATGATCTTCAATCATGTTAACAATTTAAAATTTTAAAATATCTCCTACCTTAGATTCTATTCTAATACAGGTACAGACAACCAATAAGACAAGGGCCACTAAGGTCTCCCCTCTACTTTGACCATCTAAGAGAGAAGAAGATTTTAGAGGTTAGTGTCTTCCAACCTACAATCAACCACATTGTTTCACTTTACATGACACTCTGTACAGTTTAATAAGAAATAAGAATTTATAAGATGTAAAACTCTCGAGAGAGGACAATCGGTCCTACACACAATTAGTTGAAATTGTGCATTGTCTTTGTACCAGTCTTAGTAAATTTTAACATTACATGTTTTTTCTGTTTTTCTTTTGTGAGAAAAAAACTTATACAATTTTTCTCACAAAATTTTATAAATTTGACCAGTTTTTACGGCACCATTCTCAAAATCGTAGGTAAGATCAACGTATTTATAACAGATTGTCAATTTTCATGTAAACTAATTGTAGCTTATCCCTGATGATGTTGATAACTATCAACGAAATATTGGATCAATAAAGGACTAAAGAGTACACTTAGCCTATCCTTTCAGCTGTTTTTACCCAAAGAGTCTAACTTGGTTTATCTTCTAACTTAATCAGCTGTGATTAACACCATATATATACACCGGTATTTAGGCGGTACATCCTACCGGTAGGGATCTATGGAGGAGTATCATCGAGCCGCAAGCCCTTATCTCTTTCTGTACTTCTCCACCATAGGCCGATCAAACACCAGCATATTCTAGTCTATGCCGCAGATTCATCTAGAATTTTAAACTGCTGCGTTAGCTTTTTTGTTTTTTCTACACCGAGCTGGGGATTGAACCCACATCCACTGAACCACTCGCAGTGAAGCGAATGAGAAACCCGCAGCCCAGCCTGCTTGGCTATCTGACCGACGTATACTATAATAATCAAAATATGCGATAATTTCAGTTGATGCTATGATTATCATCTTTAAATTTTTATCTAAAGTACCTCGTATAACACTTTAGAACGTTGAAACAAAAACAGACATTAGTAAAATAAAATTAAAACTGGCGGATGAATTGGAATGGAAATTTTTTATCTATTTTTATAATGAGTTTTACCAATATTTGTAGAATTAAATAAATTTTGCCAAAGCGATAGTCAAGTTATCACAAATTTCAACAGCGAAATGATCAAATTGTTTAAAGATACATTGCTTACTTATATGGACCCACGATATGTGAGATAAACTAATGTTGAAACAATTGATCCTTAAGATTACAAAATTAGTCAATATTATTTACATTATCTAACAATTGGGGTAACGCAAAAGAATAATGATTTAGATGATGAATTGATACTGTTTTTTTACGAAAGTTGCAGGCGTTTCTTGATTATACAGCTTGTAAGGAATTAAAAAAAAAATGATTTTGCAAATCCAGTCATGGGCAAGATACACCTTCTATATAAAAGTAGCTTAAACAGTTGCCAAAGTCTTCTACCACGAATATCAAATTACCCCGAATTAATCGTCAAGACGTACAAACGATGCAGAAGATCGATGGAAGAAACTTCAACAATATCAGGATATTCCAATATAATTCAAAAATCTGGATAAATTCTATTTTAAAGAGGATCAAATAAAAGATTCTAATTATAATACTCTATTTGCTATTATAAGTGACTTTATATTGTCTCTGTTAACTTTACAATATTCAAATGTAAGTTGTGAAAGACAATTTTTAAAAGTAAATTTATTAAAGAAGAAGTGCAGGCACCACTTGGTGCACAGATGCAACAGATACTTTATATGGCATAATGCATTCATCCCAATCCCTTAGGTGTGAGGGATTTCTTAACCTCCCATACCTAATGGAGGCTTACATCCGACGATGGATGGAATAGCTGTCGTTGATGATGATGGTGATGATAATTATTCATTTTAATCAGTTAATTTTTAAAAGGTTCTGTCAATTATACACCGTCAGAAATAATGGTTACAACTATGAATATAACTTTGTTTAATTAATAAAGAAACTAATAATAAAATGCAAGAATTTGAGTTCACGTTAACTGAATAGTGCATATTTTTTTACCTTTTTTTTAATAATATGTTTTTTTTTTCATTAATTTGTTTGATTATTTTATATTGTTTGTTTATTTGTCTTCGTTTATTTCTATTAAAAAATTAATTATATGAAGTATATTTTCTATTTTATTAATTTCTTGCTCAATAGAATATAAGTAAGTACGATAATTATTTGTACTATAACATACGAAAATTTAAATAACAACAGCATACGATTTTCTGGCTTTGATGATCTGGCAAAGTTTTTCGTACACAAACATACCTAATAAATGAATTGGTTTGGTGGCCCGACGTACTAATGTAGCTATATTGTTTTAAATATATTTTCCTCGATTTGTCTTGTTCAACACACATACCAATTTCAATTATTTCCGATACTGTATATTATGGCTAATAGTAAAATATAAAATATCGTAGTAGAAGTTATAAAAACTAGTGATAGAATGTCAGTGAAATTTGTTTGATAAAGAAGTATTAAATGTTGTTTATGCATGCTCTTCATACAAGGCTAAATGATAATGAAAGACAAGTTTTCTATGACCAGATAGGAGAGACACTGAGTTATGTTCTATAAGAGGAAAAAGTTTCATAATAATGGAAGGTGATTTTAATACCCACGGGACAATCCGCGACAGGATATAAAGCAATACATGAAAGACTAGGCTTTGGAACTAGAACTGAAGCTGTAGATGATATGCTTGAATAAACAACAGTTTAGATCTCTCGATAGTTAAAACATTCTTTCAGAAAAAAGAAACTTAACTTACTACGTACAAAAGTAGACAAAATCAGTTCCAAATAGACTGTTTCGTGAAAAGAAAAGAAGATATACAGAAATATAGGGACTGCAAAGTATAAGTTAGTGAGAGACTAAGTCAACAACATAAGTTTCTTGTGCTGAACATCAAAGTTAAAAAGCAAAACTAAACCAAAAAACCAAAGAAGATTACAACAAATCAAGTAGTGGATATTACAAGATGAGAAAGAAGGTATGTTCAGGCAATAATAGTGTAGGGTGTTTAAAATAAAACGAGCGGTTCTAATTTATGTGAATATATTTATTTATAGTTATTATATAAGTTTACAGCACGATAATATCTTATCAACTAAACTAACTACTATAAGCGCTGCTTATATTATATACAAGTTATACCTAGAATAATCTGGAATAGTCCACTATTTATTTGATTCATTTTACAGTCATTTATTCTCTTTTTAATTTCATACGGACCTTCCCATTATCTTTGCAGCTTAGAAGACAAGCCTAGATGACGTTGTGGATTATAAAGCCAAACAAGATCACTTACTTCAAAACTTTCATTCTTGCATCGAAAATCATATTGATCTTTCTTTCTGTCACTGGTTAACTGGATGTGTTGTAGGGCAAGTTCAAGAATGTTGTTGATTCTTAACTTCAGGCGGTCAACATATTCTTTGCTTGCAATATCTTCTTCGAAAGCTCTGCGGTCAAACTCTATCTCGCAGGGTAAACGAACTTTACGACCTAATATCAGACAGGTTGGAGTCTGGCATGTAGTTTTATTCACGGCCGAGCGGAATGCCATTAGGAATAAATGAATGTGCTGACTACCAACATTGTACTGTTTCAACTGGACCATTACACAGTTCACATTTTTGGCATCTTCTTCTAACATCGTCTTTACAGTTTACCCAATACAACTGTTTTCGACTCTTTTGCAGAGTTTTCGTAATAACAAAGTGTCCGCCTGATGCACCATCATGAAACTAATGCAATAGTTCTGACACTTGACTTTTAGGTAGAATCAACTGAAGCTTAGATTCTCTACCACCAGCACTCTGACTGTTTTATTATTTTCTTGCAATTTACGGTAAATATAACCTCCGTCGCCACTATTCCAACATCTGGGTTCGCGTCTCTAAGCATCATGTTACGGACTACTTTCCATACGATTTCTTACAGACGTTTATCGGTTTAAATTGATATAAGGTTGAATGCTCGAATAAGTGAGTTTTAATCAATAAAAGGCAGATATCGAGCACAGTTTAATTATTAAATCTTTCCCAAGTACTTTCGCTCCTAGAGCATCTTCAGGGGCATTTTGTCAAATGTGTATTATTCAACAATATATTGGGAATGTCATATTGAACTGACATTGTCAATTTAACATTTCCCAACCAATATGTAGCTTCTTCATTTCTAAAAATTAAAAAAAAAAATTTAAAAAAGAAAAAAAATAAAAAAAAATTAAACTGTTTGTCCTTGTGTCCTGTTATGTTAATGTATATTTTTTTAATATTTATGACATTCTCAATATATTGTTGAATAGACCAAATTTGACGAAATGCTCCTGAAGATGCTCCAGGAGCGAAAGTACTTGGGCAAGATTTAAAAAATAAACTGTGCTTGATATGTGCCTTTTATTGATTTAAGTAGTTTATCGTTATCGTTATCTTCAGCGATTCGTACTCGATAAATCCATGAAGCTTGACTAGCTGTTTCGTATTCCAAGGTAAAGGCGAGTGCTTCATCTAAAACCTTTGGTCTTGCTAGTCGTAAAGCACTCTGTAGTTCACTGTCTCTTAACCCATTGATGAAGGTATCTCTAGTCCTATACGAGCAATATCTGCTTCAAATTCTTGCAAATTCTGACATAGACATAGAAATTAAATATAAAAGAAATTCGTTATACAATTTGGAGGAATATGGCCAGTATCATTAGAGATATTGCTACTGAAATAATTGAAAAAATGCCAGAAAAACTATAAACAACATTTTCCATTGCCGTGCAAAACGTTGTTCTAAATATTGACAAACAAATAAAGCATATTGCAAAGGGGTGCCGTCCTGGAGAATAGTCAAATGGTTCGCAATATATTGTTAATCATTTTCATTATTATTAGTCAATTAAGGATTATTCATTTCTTCCTGTACTTCTCAATACATTTTGCCAAACAAATTACCAGGTAAAAAATCATTACAATTCAGTAAATCCCACCAGTTAGGTAACTGTCAAAAATACCAGCCCATACATTTAATTTTTGCGGTTTCTATTTACGCATTTCCTAGAAAATCCTTAGGTTTGAATCAGACCAATTACGGCAATTGTGACGATATTATTTACCTCAATTTTTTAACAAAATTAATAAACTTATAAATCTTATAAGTTTACATAATCATATATAACGTGTTACCGTATCCTATTAATCATTCACACTTAATTTCAGAATAATTCTTGTTTGGGTACATTTGGACATGTTAAATTATTCGTAACACTATTGTAAGCTAGGTAAGTTAAGTAATTAAAAATAAAAATAAAAAAAGGCTGAGAAACCATGAAGATGTTGCTTAATCGGTATTAATTAACATTAATTAAAAGTTCAAAATTCACATAAGTACATTGTTAACAATTTTAAAGTTAAAAATAAATTTTCAGAAGAAAATTAGTTGATGGCAGGCAGCAGATCAATATTTTCTCATTATCGTCAGTTTTGGTACATTGAGATTGCACTATATATTACTAAATTATCACAAGTGGCTTTAATACAGCTCTTAGGTATACTACCTACTTTTTAGTAGATAAGGTTGTATCATATTTATCCTTATTTTCCTCTGACCTCATCTGTAAGTGATTGAAGGCGACGTGCAAATTTACTAGTATTTTTATAATTTCATAAAGTTATGAAACAAAAATTTTTTAAGCTAATAAGAGAAATTGATAGTATAAATATAAAATAATACGTCTATATTTAATATAATCATTTCGTTTCAGCTATTTGGAAACTTTAATGCACTTGTTTAAAGGAAATGTTGGATCAGGCATATTCGCTATGGGTGACGCAATTAAGAATGCTGGTATTATATTCGGACCCATAGTTGTACTCTTTCTTGGAATTATCTGCGTTCATTGTCAACATATGTTGGTAAGTAATATACTTTCTAAATCGTCGATCAAGGTTACACTATTAAAATCACCGCACCCGCAATGTCCAACTGGGAGTCTCGTTAATTAGAAACCATTTTTTATTATATATATGTAGCTAACTTTGCATGAAACACTTGCGAAAAACAAAAGAAAAAAATATATACAAATCCCAATCTAAAATAGAAGGAAATTGCAAAAATATAAGAGTACCGGGATTTTATTAAATTTAGTCAGTATTTTACAGGACAAATTTTATGCTAAAAAAATTTATTAAGAATAGACAAAAAATGAATTGTATAATGCAAAATTCACATTCTCCACGTTTTTCCACTTTTGGAAACTGTTTGCTTAAACTATGTGGGTGTATTTAATAAAGATTGTTTTGTAAATTTAATTAACAACAAAATGTGGTTAACTGTGAGATTTGCACAAAAATCGAATTGATAATGTTAGTTATGAGGCAAAATATTTGAACCTTGCTTTATTTACATTTTAACTTTAAATTAAAAACCAGAACCAAGAAAAATAAGGTGATTTATATTGTTATGATTTTTGTGGGTTAGACATAAAAACATTAAATTAATTATTTTAGTCTAATTTTAATTTTAACAAATCGTTAAATTTATTTTACAGGGCTATGATGTTTTACTCTTTAAAACTAATTGTTATTAGTTTTGTAAATCAGACTCACTTTGTTTGTTTTAGACACTCTGTTTAGAATAACGTATTTTTAAAGATTAAAAATGTTGACTTCTTCGATGTGTTCACAAACTGACTTGGGTTCTGCTTTATCATCCGCCCCATCGATGACATTTTTATAGAAGAGTAAATCCTTGTTGTCTCTCCACTGGTCCCCATAATGCTTCTTCAACAAGTTGACGTCAACTTTCTTCACTGGTTTCGTCGAGTTTGACAAAGGAATCAAGTTTGGGTTCATGTTTAAAAGCAGTTTTCCTGACTTGATTAAAGACTTTGCCACATACATATGTGACTTGTATATATACCCACCTCTAACGAGGACATTTTTATATTTAGTTCTTGTCAGAATACTTCTGTTGCAGGTCCCCAGTTGAAAATGAAATTGTGCCGTTTTTTCATGAATACATCCTTTTCTTTCTTTCAGTCAAAGACGTCACAGTCTTGGCCAAACTTTACTACTCTCGAATGTTCGGCTATAATATCAATGTACTCTGATGATTTGTAAATCACCTCTTTTTTTTCTCATAAACATTTCTGAGACTCCAAATACTTGATCTGGTGGAAGATAGCTATGACTTGTTATGGAAGAAAAGAACTCTACCGTTTTTAAATTTTTTTTGCATTATTATAAAGCCAAAAACAAGCCATGGACACGACTATTTAATTTTTTTTCTGGTTCCCACATCCATTACTCACTAGTGGCACAGTAGTAATAGGGCTTTCAGTTTCTGTAGTTTAGATTATTAAATTAGAGAGACATTAGATTATTTTTTAAACCCGTTTTCTATCCAAATGTAGGATGTCATATTATCTCGAGTCAATTTACTTTTAGAATTAAGTTTGACCCCAGTGAAGTTGTAAAGGTAGATTTGCCTATTATAGTAAGTGGCTTGATCTGATAATTTGGGCAAGTGTAGCAATCAAAACTGAAAATCAAAATTTTTGGGTCAGTGCATTTTTGTGATTCAAAAAAGGCTTAGTGCTTAACTTATAAACACGTAGGTTTGTTTGACAATCAAAACTAAAAATCGAAATTTTTAGATCAGTGCATTTTTTTTATTAAAAAAAGCCTTAGTGCGTAGCTTATGAACACGTTTTTTAATGGTTCCTCTAATTGTAGACAAGTAGAGCAAACGTCTATCCTAGGGGATCCGAAGCCATGATTGTACTTCTTGTTGAAAATTGACCTAAAGTACCAGTGTGTTACTTTTAAATCACTCTGATCTTCTGTGAGTAAACTGATATAAATTTTTCACATTTTTCTAATATTCAACTCAACAGAAAGATATTTTCTGCCTGTGTGTTGACAAAGTAATGAGGCTCTGAACATTTGAATCTATTTATAGAATTCATTATATGCGTTTTCTTACGAAAATTTTTAGTAGAAACTCGGTCACCTCCTCTCTTTTCTCTACTAAGCTGATTAGTTTCTCTGAAATGACCGTTTACCCGAAATCGTGAAACATGGAGTACACTTACGAACGTGTTAAGGCACACAAGCACCATGGATTTATGTTTCAAACCTTTAAAATATTTGGTCCTCATAGGTTGTGTTTTGTACTGTCCAGGAATTTTTCTTCTTCTTTTATCTTGTACTGATAAGGAAAATTTTAGAATAAAATTATCTTGGTAAAACTTATCTTTTTAAGAGTAGAAGTCTTGATAGAAACGTTTTAATGTTTTAGATAGAAACGGTAGCGGATTAAAACTGTCTTCCATCAAGGTTACAAGAAGGAAAATTCGGTATACCTTTCGCAGAGTACCTACACAAGAAAAGTATTATTAACTTTTTATTCTTCCACAGCGAATGAGCTAACAATATTTTTCTTGATTCTAGATGTAGTGAAAATTACTTAAAAACAACTTTGGTAAGACTAACCTACTAATATCTTAAAATAGTAACAACTAACCTTGCTAATTTAGATTTGTTTCGTTTCCACTTCTCGGTACTTATTTTCTGTTTCCTTGTTTGATCAGTCGAGAGATCTACTGTTGACGAGCTGCTAAACCGTTGACAAAACATCACCAGGGTGACGACAATCATATGATGCGCCCTACGCACTCTGATCGAATTGGAGAATGTAAATTGTGCTGCAAATCATGTGTTGGATAATGTGATTTATGTTTCACAACTTCATTTTCAGTATAGTTTTTCAATATTAAAGGTTCAAGGAGTTTTGGTTCAAAATATTATGATATATTCGATCCGCATTTAAAAGACGAATTCATTGGTATACATAAATCCATATAATATAACCGTTCAAATAAGTTGACTGCAAACCAATATTATCATGCACAAATAGATATAAACAGCGTGTAACAAGTTTGGAATGTTTTTTTTAGACATTTATTGGAAACATTAATTTTTTGATTATAATATTGTAATAAATTAACATAAGTGTACCTACAAAGATCAGTAATTAACTAAATTGAAATAAACTAAAATTTAAAATAAAAATATTTAGTATTTTAATGTTTTTATTTCTACATTGAAAATATAAAAGTTATTTTACTATTACTATATATATTACTATATCATTTAGCGCATAGTTAAATTTTAGACGGGATGTACAGCCCTAAATTCCCGTAAACTTTTGAGTACGTTCAAATCAAATTAATTTTGTGGCATCATTAGTTTAACTCATTATTTTTAAAACTTTTTTGCCTCTTATCACTTTTTCGAAAAACTAGTTTTTTCCCAGTTGGCCATAAAATTATAATTAGTTTCTACGGATAATAATTTACAAACAGTTCCATCAATAATAGTCAGTAATTTGTTTGTTGATATTTCAATGGCCTACACATTTCAGGAAATGGCAGATATGCATTTAACTTTGGGTAATTTTAATAAGATTAAATTATGATTTTAATAAACTATCGGGAATATCGTAGGTGAATGTCAAGGAAATAGTGCAGCAGTCGCAAGGCTTTATGCAGTAAAATACCCCAATCGAAATACATCCGATAGATGATTATTTCTGACCATTGATTTTCGTTTACGGAAAACGGGTACATTCCAACCGCAAGTTGCTGGCAATAGTGGTCCAATAATGGATGCAACTAATGCAGACATTTTAGAAATCATTGAAGAAGTTGGAACAAGTACAAGGGTAATAGCTACTCAATTAAATATTCCCCACGTAAGAGTTTGGAGGCGTTTGAAGGATAAGCTGCTTAAACCCTATCACTTAACAACGGTCCGAGAGTTATTGGTTGAAGATTATCCTAAAAGGATTGGATTTTGCGATTGGTGGTTAATGGAAGACCATCGAAATGTTAATTTTATTAGAAGTATTTTATTTACCGTCGAGGCTACCTTCAGCAGAAATGGAATAACAAACCATCATGACAAGCTCATTCAGCGCTGACGAAAATCCTCACGTAAAAAAAAGACTCATCACCAAAGGACTTTCAAAGTTATTGTTTGGGCAAGAATTGTTGATAACAATCTAATAGGTCCAGTATTTCTTTCCAACAATTTAAATTGTGATAATTATTTGCAGTTCTTGGCAAACGATTTAGAAGAGTATTTGGAAGAAGTGAATATTGCAATAAGGCAAAATATGTGGTTTCTACAAGATGGCGCTCCACCGCATTACAGTAAGGTAAAGTCCGGGAATACCTTTGCAGGCAGTATCCTGGTCGGTGAATTGCACCTATTTCTTGGCCCCCCAGAAGACCAGGTCGTAACCCCATTAACTTATGCTTTTGGGGGTTTATAAAAGAGAAAGTGTATTCTGTATCAATAGAGGACGAACAACAATTGAGAGTTAGAATAATTAAAGCTGCAAATCAATTTTGTCAGAAAAATATGATTTTTCATCGCATTCGGTTTTCCTTATTATATTAATATTATTGTAATATTATATTTAAAGAGGTTATAGATATTTTTTGTACTTGTTAATACATTTAAGCCATTTATTTAGTTGCACGTAATTTATTAAATGTTAATGAAAAGGACCGTAACTCAATAAAAACTGTTTTTTGAAAAAAGTGATAAGAGGCAAATTTTTTTTAAAAATAATGTGATAAACTAATGATGCCACAAAATTTATTTGATTAAAACGTACTCAAAAGTTTGGAGGGATTTCTTCTTCTTCTTCAAGTGCCCTGTCCGTTGCGAACGTTGGCTATTAACATGGCAATTTTGATCTTGTTTGCGGCGCTTCTGAATAGTTCGACCGATGTGAGCCCGAACCACTTCCGCAGATTTTGGAGCCACGAGTGTCTTCTCCTGCCTGGCCCTCGCTTACTGTCTATTTTTCCCTGGACAATCAATTGTAGCAGACGGTACTTATCGTGTCTCAATATGTGGCCTAGATATTCAAGCTTTCTTTGTTGTTGGAGGGATTTAGGATAGCAAAAAAACAATTTTTATTTTGTAACTTCAAAGGGCTGTAACTTTATCTGTGTACACTTTTGTACTAAGGTAAGTTGTATTTAATCAATTTATTTTTGTCCCCGGAATGCGTGATTTAATTTATGACAAACCTTTTTGAAACACTCTGTATATATATATATATATATATATATATATATATATATATATATATATATATATATATATAGCCCTTAAAGGTCGACTTACTTCTCACAAGAGTGATATTAGATGCCAAAAACATTCCAGTGCCTTAGCAAAACACATTCTTACGTCTGACCACCGACCAGATTATGAACATGTCCCAATTCTCTGCAGAGAAAGCAACATTTGTCAACAAAGCAAATGTGCCACATTTTCCTCAATCCTTCCACCATGAATAAACGTACTGACATCGACAACCTCAGTTTATTATACCATTCTCTTCTCTCCAATATTAAATGAGCAATTTTTGACGTTCTTTTTGTCATCCAGACTGTTTCATTTCTGCTTCCTTTGATCATTTATCATCACATCCCAGCTACTTATCAACCTTCTCTTTATTTCCCACTAGAACTTACTCTTATTTTTAACCTTTTACATTTATACTGATGGATACCTAATTTACATTAAACCTTCACTTATTTGACAATCCATATTTTCCCTCCCTGACTAATCGCCAAAATAAATTTTAGATTCCAAACTTTCTTCACTACATATTGGTTTTGTAGACATTTCCACTTCACAATTCTATTTACTTCAGTGTCCTCTGCGTTGTAGGTTTGCGTTCTTGTCTCATACTCCCCAAAAGTTGGATCAACTCACAACTATGAAATACACACATTCTACTCCATTAAAAAGGCTGGCAATTTGACATTCGTTTTCGGGTTAGAATCCTTTAGTTTGAAATGTGCCCTAAAGTGAAGTACAAAATCTTTTTGTTATAACAACAGCTCTGTGCCAGTGTGTTTAATCATTTTTTGATTTGTTAATTTTATATCTACACTTTACTGTTATAAGTTAGTTTTTTTTACGTGCAATGTTGACGGGTTTTTATTGAGCTTTGTAGTAGTCTTTATTCATTCTTTCATTTTTAAATAAAACTTTTTCGCATTGTAATACACGAATGCTACTACACAGAAACATTTAAACTACGATTTCAACACCAACATTTGAATATATTGACCACGGTTACCAAGAGAATGGTGCGTTTTACACATTATTATTCTTTACTCACCATTCATGGAACTGATGAAGCTTGTAAATTTCATAAGCGAATCGTCTTCAAATATGGAACTGTCCTTTCCTTTTATTATTTCTCCTTTGACCGATATCCTCGTGACCAAACGATTTATTTCTTTTGGAACTCACCTCATTGTATATATATATATATATATATATATATATATATATATATATATATATATATATATATATATATATATATATAATATATATATATATATATATATACAATGTATATATATATAATATATATATATATATAATATATATATATATATATATATATATATATATATATATATATATATATATTATAAATATATTCTTAGAAAGGGCTTTAGTGACTATGTGAGTAATATATACGGATATCTTCGGTTATCAAGCAGATGATGTTGTGTTGTATACCTCCCATGCTAGCCTAGACATTTGTAGGCGTCAACTCAAATTTACACTATATTGTATAAAAAATTATTAACATTCTCTAGGCTTATCAATATCAACTACAAAGACTGAAATTTGTTTTTTTTTCCAAAAAACGCCAAACTGCTCAAGTATCTTTAAATTTGGAAAATCGAATTTTCAATCAAAAATTGTGTAAAATATCTAAGCACATATTTGGATCGTAAACTGTTACGGAAGGGTCAAATTCATCCTAGTATAAAAAAATCGGAAAACTCTATGAATATCCTTAGAGCATTTTGTAAAACCAGTTGGAGAGCTGACTCGAATATTGCATTGCTATTTTATCGCACAATAATTCGACCAATTTTCAAATATAGTTGTCATTTATATGGGTCTGCGTCAACAGGACATCTTAATAAAATTGAAATCCAAAAGAATCAATGTTTGAGGCTATGTCTTGGTTATTGTTTTCGTGTATATTGGCTATGTACTTCTATTACTATTATTGAAATTGAAGCTAAAGAGCCACCCCTTACACTACGCAGACAGTTTTGTACAGATAAGTTTGTAGCTAGAGCTATCTCAAAAAACTTCAGCTATTTAAAAAATATTCTTAACTTGAATATATAAGATTTAAGCCACAAATATTGGCGTAACAAAGAAACTCCCATATACGTTAAAAGTTATAGGAAATTGACAATATTTAAAGATCAGTTGTATCAAAATAAAACACCACCAATTTAAACTCAACCTCCTAAGACTCTCTTCTCCAAGGTAATAGAAACATATTATAGAGATTCAAACCTACCAGGAAGTATGGTCAACAAAATAATTAAAGATAATAAATATAAGTGGCCTGCATTTCAATATATTTTTACTGACGGCTCTAGCATTCAAAATAAAATGGGTTGTGCAATATATCACTGAAATTCTGATTACAAAGAATCATGTCGATTTCCCAATGAAGCTTCAATATATACTGCCGAACTAAAATATATAACCTCTATTGGTATGGATAATTATATTATTCTTACCGATTGTAGAAGTATTGTGGACAAACTCTCTTCTATCAAAACCACAAAACCTAAACCATACTGAGATAGAAATAAAGAGTTTACATTATGATATTACTTCCGTAGGTAGCTCAATTATTATTAGCTGGGTCAAAAGGAGACTCTGGAATATTAGGAAATGAAGAAGTCGACAAATTAGGTAACTCTGCAGCTTTAACCAAACCTAATATAAACAACATACTTCATACTTCTACCAGTAACAGACATAAATAATATCAGTAAAAACAATTGCAAACAAACATGGCAACGTTTATACAACCAAAGTACAACTGGAATAAACTCTAGAACTTGCCAACCACTAATTCCCAATAACAGATGGTTTAAATATAAGCCAAATAGGTTATTTATAAACACATTAAACAGAATAAGATCAAACCACGCACTCACTTCTGCATACAAACACAGCATAGGTATCACTGATAACCCATATTGCTCCTGTAGTAAAGTAGGAGATCTACAGCACCTTATATTGGAGTGTGAATGATGTATGAAAAACTAATTGAGCTAAATTGTCCATTGCCTGTCAATTTAAATACAATTATTTTTTCAAATAATAAGCAGACATTAAAATGTTTCAACGAATATATAACGTCATGTAAATCTAAACTATAAGTAGTTTTAGGTAATAAAATTAAAAATTGTAAATATGTCAAAACTGAAAAAATGTGTATACGAACATATTACTCTCTGTAAATTTAGATTATAAATGGGCTTAGGTTAAAAAATTTAAAATTTTAACTACCACAAATAATCTGGCTAATTGGCTATGCCAAATCCATTATACAATAAAAAAAGTAGGTATTCTTCTTCTTCCTTAGCTTTTCCCTTTTCAGTGGTCGCCATTTCGTACTCTTAGACGCCACCCATTTCTGTCCATAAGGTCTTCTTCACAAAAACCTTTCTCTCTTAAGTCCTTTGCCACACAGGCCTTTTATCTTCTCCTTGGTTTTCTTTTACCTCTCTTTTCATCAACTTTTAACAGCTCCTTCCTTCGTCCCACATTTTTTTTATCTCTGCGTCTGACATGACCAAACCCTTGCAATTTTTGGTCTTGAATCTTTTTTGATACTGTAGTCACCCCGGCTATTTTACTAATCAAGCTGTTTCTGATCCTGTACCTTCTAATCTTATCCAACATTCAACATTTTGATTTTAGCTACCTCCATCTTCCTTTCCTTTTTTTATAGGTCACACCTATAGATCTCACCAGACCAGATTCTCGTATATATTTCTTTTTAGACACACAAAGTACCCCGCTCATTTGCTTCAAGTTAAACCAATTAGTTTGTATTCTGTGGGCAATTTCTCGATACAGTATTTCATTTTTCGTTGTAGGAGCCAAATTATTTAAATTCTCCTACTCGTCCTAGCTCTTCTACAAGCAATTCTACGTCCTTAACGATTCCTCTTTCTCACAACCACACATACTCCGTTTTCGACCTTCCAACCTTAAGTTCTTCCTCTTCAATAGCCCCTCTCCAACCCCCTTTTCTTCTACTAACGCGATCAGCAAAGAGCATTGACCAAAGAGCCGCCTCCCTTACTTTCTCTGTCAGGTCATCTATAACAAGATTAAACAGGTAATGACTACTTACTTTGGTGTGCGCTTCCTCATACATATCCTTCACGAACCTTACGTACTTCTCAGTAACCCATTTATCGCACATACATCTTCATAGCCCTTGTCAACGCAAATAAGGCATAAACCCCAACTATTCTTGTCCTATCGATGTCTCTCTCTTTAATCTTTGCTCTGCAGTTCTTTCTCAAATTTTCATTGTGTGCGACATTGGGTTCATTCCTCTATATTTCTTACAGTCCTGAATGTCCCTCTATTTATACAATGATACCATAACACTCTCTCTCTCTCCGTGCATTGGGCATCCTTTCTTCCTCATAGATCCTACTATTCATTTGTCGCAAAATATCAACCCCTTCCTATAACCTTTTTCATTCGCTCGAGTATTTCCAACTCTTCATACAGCTGTGCAGTCGATCTTTCTGTAGCAGCAGTTACAGCACGCTTTTCTTCCTTTTTATTATCCTCCTCTCTTTTAGACTTGCTCTTTCTAGCCCCTTTCTTCCCTCTAACCAGTTTCAACATCGTATTCCAAAGTATGTATAACATGTGGAAAAAGGTGTTCAAATCATTTACTCAAAAAATTAAAAATTATTGTATTTCGTGCGGGGAAAATGAATAAGTTTCTTCGATAGTTTTATGCCTGTCAGTTTTTTTCTTCTATTTAATTTTTGTAGTAAACTTTTGTTTTATTTTAAGTAGTTTTATATAGTTTAACAACATATAATACGATTTTGTTAATTTAATTATTGAAAATTATAGAAAAAAATAAATTATGGCTTCGATAGCACTGATATTACTTCACCAGAATATATAACACTATCGTATGACTATCGTATGAAGTCGATTTAGAAAAATATTCAATATTCTAGTTTCTTCCTTATTTTTTTATCGTAGTCCTCCTTATTGGTACGTCTATTGTCGGAGCCGACTTACCATCTCAAAAAAATCTAAAAATTTGTAATTTCTATATCTCTGTTGGTTAGTTATTTATAGGTTGTTTAGGTTTGACATTGATAAACCATCTATATATGTAAATAAGACCAAACTTAGGCAAGTTGATAAAATCGTTTACCGTGGACAGCAATTAAATTGTAACGCAGAAAGTCACGGCGAAATTAGATCTAGAATAGAGCAGGCTAGAGCTGCTTTTAGAAGGATGTCCAAGGTGTAATGTAACAGAGACCTAAAATTGACATTGAGGATCCGCCTACTTCGCTGCTACGTGTTCTCGGTCTTACTTTATGGTGTCGAGTACTGGACTGCGATTCGAAATCGATCTAAATCGCCTTGAGGCTTTCGAAGTGTTGTGCTATAGAAGAATTTTAAAAGTTTCCTGGGTGGAGAAGATTCAAAACTCCACAATACTAGAACGTCTCAGCTAGACTACTGAGATCAGCTGGAGTATTTCGGACATGTAATGAGAGGTCCCAAATATAGGTTGCTACAAAATATCATGCAAGGAAGAAAAATATCAGGCAAATGCAGTCCAGGACGAAGAAGAATCTCATGGTTGAAGAACTTGCGAAACTTGGTATGGTGTTGATACAACCATGCTATTTAGGGTGGCGGTGAATAAAATTAAGATAGCTATGATGGTAACCAACGTTTTGAAAGGACATGGTGCATGAAGAAGAAGAATTGATAAAAGTGTTATGAAAGTATTAGCATAACTGACTATCCTCGATTAGTTTAAAATAAATATCAATTGGCGTCGGATTTTTTAAGAAGACCATTTTTAAAAAGGACTGCCTTCGAGCATAATCGATGAAGTTAGATACTGTTGCGATTTTAAGTGTTGTGGCATATAGAACTGTAAATATTTTATGACTAGTTCTTTTTATTGATTCTCGTAATTTGTAGGTCAAAATATACCTGAGCTTAGCTACCAGTTGTTTACCAGAAATCTCTAGACACTAATTTTAGTGAGTCATCCACGTCTCGAGGTTGAAAAACGAGTCGAGCGCCTTCACCAAAATACGAGACTATTCAGGAAGTCCGCCGAATTCTCTAGATGACACAGTTGTGTATATAAATGAAAGATTTTTATTTGGCAGTCAGTCATAAGAAGATCGGTAAACGCGGTTTACTTGTACGAAACGTGAAATAAATACATTTGTAAAGTTATTTAATAAATTAGTAATTAGCTATCGTGAGTTTTAATAAATTAGATTATAGACAATAAATTAGAATAAAGACAAATAAATTCGAACTATATAAATATATAACAGTGGAGTCAGAAGTGGAATATCCAAATAAAAAAGCGGGATTTTAAATAAATCTAATTTGAATTTGAAATAAAAAGAAGTGAAATATGGCTACAATTAATGAGCTCACAGTTACGGATTTAAGAAGACATCTTGAAGACAGAGAATTAGCTTCTACCGGAAAAAAGGCTGAGTTAGTCCAACGACTAAAGAACGCTTTAAAAGAAGAAGGTTTGGATCCGGAAACTCATATATTTGAAGACAAGCAGGTTGCTGTTGTCATCTCGTCGATTTCGAAATTAGAGAACAAGGTTTCTGAAGATATTTCGAAAGTTTCTTCAGATGTAGCCAAAGTCTGTGGTGATGTAGCCAAGGTTTCCTGTGATATCGCTTCTTTAGAAAGCAAAGTTTCTAACGAGATTTCTTCTCTGGAAAGCAAGGTTTCTGCTAACATCTCTAAAGTCACCTCTGAGATGTCTGCCCTCGACGATAAAATGTCTTCATTAAAGAACCAAGTTGCTGCCGATATGTTGGCCTTCGAAGAGAAGATAAAAGAGATGGAAAGGAAGATGGAGGAAACAGGGACAGCAGAGAGAGAAAACAATCCAATTATAGCAGAGACAAAAGAAGAGGAGACGAAATGTAAGTTGGAAACACGGCCGAAATGTGAAGGAAGTGGAAGTTCCGTTCATGTCAAAGTCCCAACTTTCGACGGAAAATCATCATGGAACAACTACATGAAACAGTTCGAATCAGCTGCAAGAGCGAATGGATGGTCAGAAAAAGAAAAGGCTGTAAACCTGACTATAGCTCTTCGAGGAGATGCCTTAGATGTGCTCCAGACCATAGCCGTAGAGGAGACGGATGATTTCGAACAACTGAAGAAGAGGTTAAATATGCGATATGGCCACGAACACTTAGAGCATGTATATCAGTCGCAGCTCAAAAATCGACGACAAAAGAAAGATGAGGCTCTTTAAGAATATGAAGTAGATATCGCCAGATTAGTGCGATATGCTTATCCAACAGCTCCCGAAGACATGATGGAAAAGTTGGCCGTTCAAACGTTTATTGATGGTCTTCATGATCATGAGATGCAAAGAACACTACGATTAGCTCGTCACAAGACGCTGATGGATGTCTTATCTGCCGCCCTCGAATACGAGTCAGCTACGCAGGCCTCTGGCGGGTATAGCAAAGTTAGGACTGTAAAAGAGGAAGGAGATGAAGATAAACTTGACCAGCTCTTTAATATGATAAAAAGCATGACACACAAGAAAACAAAGACCATAAGACCGAAGACAAAACCAGAACGCGTCGGCCTTAGGGGAGCAGCTTCGACCCAGAACTTTACCAAAGACCCTCTGATACTAATAGCTTCTTTGAAATGTCGTGAAGATAGTGTATATGTAGATGGAGAAATAAATGGTAAAAAGCATACGTTGTTGGTGGATACTGGAGCGACCAGAACCATTATACGCCCGACAGTTATGCCGAAAGAAACTGTTACCAACGAGGTTGCGACTTCGGACCGCCACAGGTGAAAATGCCAACATTCATGGAGAAATCCAGGTACAATTAGGAATTGGAGCAGAAAAGTTCGTCCATACTGTTATAGTTGCTGACATCGAAGAGGATGTTATATTAGGAATGGACGTAATGAATACGCATGGATTCCAATTGGATTTCAAGAATAAGGTAATCAAAGTTGGTAACGAGGAGGTATTTGTCCATCCACATGATGACAAAACTATGCAAGCAGCCGTTAAAGAAGATACAGTCGTGCCTGCGAGAAGTGAAACGATAATAGTAGCGCGGCTACAGGGAATTGTGGACGAAGGAACACCTGTTATGATGGAGCCTTGGAATCATGACGACGAAGTTGGCCGTGGAATCATAATTGGAAAAGAATTAGTGACTTCGGCTAAAGAAATTCCTGTGAGACTTATTAATGTCAATGACTACCCAGTGACCATCAAGAAAGAGACAAAAGTAGGAACTTGTGTACCTGTCACATCCATAATCCGTCAGACGACAACGTTTGATAATTCCAACGATAAATTTGATCAAATGGTTGCGGTTGCTGGACAGTCTCTGAATCAGATTGAGAAAAGGAAATTAAGGGAATTTCTTCGGCAGTATCGTGATATTTTCGTACCGAAAGGAGGAAAGACGGGAAGAACTACCGTTGTTAAGCATAAAATTGATACTGGTAATGCTAAGCCAATTCGTCAAACAGCTCGACGATTACCACAGGCGAAAAGAGAGGAAGCTGAAACGATTGTTCAGGAAATGAAGAAAGACGGGGTGATAGAACCTTCTACGAGCCCATGGGTCTCTCCGGTGGTCCTGGTTAAGAAGAAAGACGGAACAACGAGGTTCTGTGTGGATTACCGTTTGCTGAACAACGTTACCAAGAAAGATAGTTATCCTCTGCCTCGGATCGATGACACATTAGACACATTGGCTGGAAGTAAATTATTTTCTACTTTGGACTTGAAGTCTGGATACTGGCAGGTAGAAATGGACCCGGTAGATAAAGAAAAGACAGCCTTCACCACAGGATCTGGATTATGGCAATTCAACGTTATGCCATTTGGACTTTGTAACGCTCCTGCGACATTTGAGAGGCTTATGGAAAATGTGTTGAGAGGGTTATCTTGGAAAACATGCCTAGTTTATCTAGACGACATAATTGTCTTGGGGGAGACATTTGAAGACCATCTGAAGAATTTAGAAAACGTTTTTAATCGACTTAAAGCTGCCCAATTGATGTTAAACCCCAAGAAGTGCCAGCTATTTCAAGGTAAAGTCAATTATCTGGGTCATATAGTCAGTAAAGAAGGAGTGGCCGTGGATAAGGGAAAAATCGATTCTATTAAGGAATGGCCAAAACCAACTGACAAACACCAAGTGAGAAGTTTTCTGGGACTGTGTACTTACTACCGGAGGTTTATTAAGAAGTTTGCAGATATCGCTAAACCATTAACGCGACTTACAGAGGAAGCAAGAGAATACAGCTGGGATGTAGACTGCCAGAATGCCTTTGAAACCTTAAAAAAGCATTTAATCACAGCACCAATTTTAGGGTATCCACTGCCAGAAGGAGAGTTCATCTTAGATACAGATGCAAGTAATGTGGGAATTGGAGGAGTGCTGTCTCAGATTCAAGGAGGACAGGAAAGAGTCCTTGGATATTTTAGTAAAGTTCTCTCAAAACCTGAGCGAAATTATTGCGTCACGAGAAGAGAACTTCTGGCAGTAGTGAAATCAGTAGAGCACTTCTATCAATACCTCTATGGAAGAAAGTTTTTAATCCGAACCGACCATGCCGCCCTTAAGTGGTTGATGCAGTTTAAGAATCCAGAGGGTCAGATAGCCAGGTGGATCGAACGACTCCAAGAATATGATTTTAAGATTGAGCACCGGGCCGGAGTTAGCCACCGAAGCGCTGATTCTCTTTCCAGAAGGCCATGCCCAGCAGAGTGTTCTCACTGCAACAAAACGGAATCCAAGGAAGCAGCAGTGCTAAGAACGACGGTGGTCCACGACGACTGGACGCCTACCAAGATCAGGGAAGAACAAGAGAGAGATCCAGTTATACAGAAAATCCGAAAATGGAAAGAAGAAAACCGTCGACCACCTTGGCAAGAAATATCGAACCTAGGCTCAATAGTTAAGACGTATTGGGCTCAGTGGGACTCATTTATCATGGAAGATGGCTTGCTCAAACGAGTCCTGGAAAATGATGACGGTTCAGAGAAGAGAAGACAGTTGGTGATTCCAAAGAGCAGAATAGCCGAAGTACTTCGTCAGTTACACGACAGTCCATCAGGAGGGCATTTTGGTGTGAAAAAGACCCTTCAGCGAATTCGGGAACGGTTTTATTGGATGAACAGTTCCGACGATGTAAAAGACTGGTGTAAGAAATGTACTATTTGTGCTACGAGTAACGGGCCTTATCGAAAAAGGAGAGCTCCTATGAGACAATATAATGTTGGAAGCCCGTTTGAAAGAATAGCTTTGGACATTGCTGGGCCATTTCCAGAAAGTGATAATGGAGGCAAGTACATGTTGGTAGTAATGGATTACTTCACTAAGTGGGTCGAGATTTACGCACTTCCAGACCAGAAGGCCGCCACCGTTGCAGATAAGTTGATCCAAGAATATATCAGCCGATTTGGAGTGCCTTTGGAGATCCATAGTGACCAAGGCAGGAACTTCGAAAGCGATTTATTCCAAGGAATATGTGATAGACTAGGTATGAAGAAAACAAGAACTACGGCTTATCATCCGCAATCGGATGGTATGGTAGAACGAATGAATAGAACAGTTGGCAAGTATTTGACAAAGATGGTATCCGATCATCAGCGAGACTGGGACCAATATCTTCCGTTCTTCACAATGGCCTACAGATCTGCTGTTAATGAATCAACAGGCCAGACACCAGCCAGAGTCCTATTCGGACGCGAGATGCGACTACCTTGTGATCTAGAGTTTGGGTGTCGACCTGGAGAAGATGTAGCAGGTGAAGATTATGTGATCGAATTACGAAGAAGAATGGACGATGTACACGAGTTGGTCCGTTCCCATTTCCAAATCGCTAGTGACCGAATGAAGAAACGGTACGATACACAAGCCGAAAAGGGGTGTTTTAAGAAGAACGATAAAGTCTGGCTTTATAACCCCAAAAAGCGAAAAGGTTGTTCTCCCAAATTGCAGCAGTTTTGGGAAGGTCCATACCTCATTATGGACAAGATCAATGATGTTATTTACCGAATAAGCAAGATTCCGAGAGGAAAGCCGATGATAGTACACCATAACCGGCTGGCGTCTTTCGAGGGTGACCACGACGTAGATGAAGAAGTGGAAGTAAACCAAGTCCAAGATGTGTCTGACCTCACGTTTGAGGAATTCATGGGTGCCTATGGAGGTACCGGTAAAGCAAGACATGGTGTTACCACTGAAGAAAGGCAAGATCTACTCGCGCTTCCCGATGACTACTCACTGGCCCTTACCATCCCGGCCAGTATCAAAGATGCACCAGGGTTGGCATCCGTCTTTCGAAGGAAGTTTGGTCGAGTTGCAGAACTTCAATGCCAAGTGCCAGCTCCTGGTAAAACCTTGAAACTTCAAGATGCATCACGTTACCTTTTCTACCTGGTAACAAAAGACACTGCCCGTGACCAACCTACCTACCGAGATGTATGGGAAGCCTTACTTCAGTTGAGAGAGCACGTACTAGAGTCCGACGTGCAAAAGTTAGCCATGCCAAAGTTGGAGTGCCGCCAATTAGATTGGAGGGTTATACGAAACATGGTGGAGGAAATCTTTAAAGACACCGAAGTCCAGGTGTTAGTCTGTTGCAATCCGCATAGTTACTGCTGCGGAGAGAAAACCGTCCCTTGTCATTTCTATACAACTGGAAGTTGTAAAAGAGGGTCCAGTTGCCGATATCAGCATGTCGTTCCAGTTCCAGTCCCGACAAGGTTCCAGGAGGAACCATCTTTTAAGAGGGGGGCAATGTTGCGATTTTAAGTGTTGTGGCATATAGAACTGTAAATATTTTATGACTAGTTCTTTTTATTGATTCTCGTAATTTGTAGGTCAAAATATACCTGAGCTTAGCTACCAGTTGTTTACCAGAAATCTCTAGACACTAATTTTAGTGAGTCATCCACGTCTCGAGGTTGAAAAACGAGTCGAGCGCCTTCACCAAAATACGAGACTATTCAGGAAGTCCGCCGAATTCTCTAGATGACACAGTTGTGTATATAAATGAAAGATTTTTATTTGGCAGTCAGTCATAAGAAGATCGGTAAACGCGGTTTACTTGTACGAAACGTGAAATAAATACATTTGTAAAGTTATTTAATAAATTAGTAATTAGCTATCGTGAGTTTTAATAAATTAGATTATAGACAATAAATTAGAATAAAGACAAATAAATTCGAACTATATAAATATATAACAATACTATCTTTATAATCCAACAATTTCCTTTCGCAGACAATTTTATTTTATTAGGTTTTTTGTTGAAAAAATTGTGGACTTTACCAACTATTGGTTAATGTCAAGAATAGGTGATACATTCCACTCATTCTGTTATATAATACGAAATGAATATATATTTTTACGACGTAATTGTATTTACTACAGATTCGCAATAATTATTTTATACATTGTAATAAACTTTTAATTTTACGTTTAATGAGATTTAAGTCAAGGCTAACTAAGACCATTAACGTATTTTGTGTTTATTGCATGTTCGACATTCCATGACCGCCTATTTACTTCGAAAAGAGACCAGCAAGTTGATTTTCGTATTTTTTAACGAAAATAAATATAAAGGTGTTAACTATTAAGAACTGTTTACATTATAAATATTATTCTCATTAGCAAACTGCATACAGCAGTGTTTTGACGTTTCACTTGATTTTTACTTTGGAAATCGTTCTCAAAATAAAAACATTAATAAATTAAACAATTTTTGTTGTTTGTTACTTGTTAAAAAATTATTCTAATTTAATTTTATCTGACTCATTCATATCGACAATTCAGAAACACATATATTATACATTTTAAAGTAAATGACTTTAACATGATATTGCCAATATTACTGAGTTGCGTTCTTGGGACGACTTTATTATAAGATAGTTTACTTGAATACATGAAATCAACTTTAACTCAAGAATATCAGTTAGAACAAATCATAGGGACAGTATCTTTTATCATTTTTTGTTGAGAGTTTATTTTTAGGTTTTTTTTTAATATGATACTAAATTGTTCTGAAGCTATTTTCTTGTGGCATTTTAAATTAATTACTATTTAACTGGGAATAAGCCACAATTAAAGATAAAAATACGTTTATTGACGTTTCAATTTCCACTTTGGAAATCGTTCTCAAAATACAAATAGTAAATTAAACAAATTTTGTTTTTTGTTACATAGTGAAAAATTCTTCTAATAATTAGATTTTATTTGACTCATTTATATTGACAATTCAGACATACATTATACATTTTACAGTAGACGACTTTAAAATGATATTGCCAATACTGTTGAGTTGCGCTCCTGGGACGACTTTACTTATAAGATAGTTCATTCGATTACATGAAATCCACTTTAACTTGAGAATATCCGCCAGAAAAAAAAATCATAGCATGTAATTCGTCTTTAAAAAGACAAACACATGACATGATGACAGTAAAATTCTCCTGTTAGTGATTCAATAGTAAATTATGAGGGAAAAACCAGGAAAAAAACCTCATAATACTATCCCTACATGGTAAGTATTTGTTTGTGCATTTAATTTACCTTCAATAAACACCAAAATTCTGATTTTATATGTTTCGTTATTTAAAAAAACATAAATGGTGTATCCTCTATATGTTACTGACTTACTAATACTGGCATTTTCTTATTAATAACTTCCTCTTTCAATATTGGTAACCAGATCCTACTACATTCTGCCGAGGAACTTGCGGCACAATTGGCCTCATTTAGCATAATTAGAGCCGCTTCTTTGATTTTTCTATTTTTTACCATCCGTTTCTTTCAGGACTACATTGGAATTATTCCATTGAACCCTATGTTCATTATCGCATGCGTGTTTACATATTTGAGATCTATCAAATTCTCTATTTTTAATATAATATGATGTTCACTTATTCTAACATTTAATGGCCTTGATGTTTCACCTTAATAAAAATGATCCCATTCACAAGGTATTTTATAAATGCAATTCTTTGTCCTTTCTTGTTCATTTTTAGGTTTGGTTTTGGACAAAATAGATCTCAACGTGTTTGTCGTTTTGAATGTTGTTGAAATGTTGAATTTATTTCCTATCCTTTTAAGTTTTTCTGATAATCCTTTTATGTACGATATTGTTATTTTCCTCGTATTATTCCTTGTGCATGCTGTAGGATCTCGTTCTAAGTTGTTCTGTTCTATTGGATCGATTGTTGAAAATTCCTTATTTATAAACGATTTCCGAAGTGGAAATTGAAACGTCAATAAACGTATTTTTATCTTTAATTGTGGCTTATTCCCAGTTAAATAGTAATTAATCATACTAAATGTAACATTATTATTGTGTTACGTTTATTTTAGTTATATATTTATGTTATATAAAACGGGATAATGGCCAATGAAAATCTTTTAGATTTTAGTTAAATATACATTCGCAGTATACATTGAATTAAAGTAATTTGCATATCAAGTTTATTAAAATTATTAAAGACTGCCATTTATTTTAAAGTATAAGATTATTGATCACTCTATGATGATAATATAATAATATTATTTTTTATTGTTACATATGATATATTTTTTGACCTGTGTTTTTCTGGTATTTTTATTTTAAAAGGAATGTTTGTTAAGTCTATTAATTTTTGAGTGTTTCTTCATAAGTTTAACCTAAAACTTAAAATTAAAATTTATTGCGGTCCATTTTGTTTTACTGTTTAGCTGTATTCCGTGTCTTGTTTTTCTTAGTCAAACTGTTAAATTTCGTGATATAATTAATTTCTCTCGTTTATCTATCCGTTTTTTATCTACATTTTTTTATCAACTATATCCTTGCCCATCCACAATAAAGGTCACTGACTTGAGCAACGTGGTGTTCGTTAAGTATTGTGAACTAGAAGCTTTTTTTTTTATCAAATTTTATCAGCTTTTTTTCGCTACAATGGTACACATCAGACCTTAACACCTCTCGCAGGATCTGGTTTGGGTAGTCTTTTAACTCTCTTTAAGCAAGAATATTGTTCTTGCTTTATCATCCAGCACATCCAGTACTCTTATTTGTTTTAGGTCTCTAAATAGAAACCGTTTAGCGACATATCTGCCTACGTTTATAGCTTCTCCAAAGCAGTTGTTTGCAGCCTAAATCTTCTTTTTGTTGCTAT
Organism: Diabrotica balteata; assembly: GCA_918026665.1. Taxonomy (NCBI): domain Eukaryota; kingdom Metazoa; phylum Arthropoda; class Insecta; order Coleoptera; family Chrysomelidae; genus Diabrotica; species Diabrotica balteata. Next base: position 63,389,081 of record OU898282.1, read on the forward strand.
AACTTGTGTGTTTTCATGCAAGAGATTCATAGGTTATTCGTAGTATGATGCTGTTTATCAGTCTTAATTTTGTTTCCATAGCTTATTTGTTTCTTCTTCCTGCGAGTCCTCTTATTAAGGCTCTGGCCATTGCTGTTTTCTGGACTGTCACGTTAACATGTAGTGTGAATGTTAGAACGTAGTCCATTGTGACTCCTAAGGTATTTAGCTTTGTTTTCCTATTTGATGGGTCTGTCTTACAGTGTGAGCTGTTCTTCTCAATTATCTCTTCTCTTTTTGAAAATATCCTTTAAAATGTGTCTTTTTTTGGATTTAATGCTATTTTCCATTTTCCATTGGATATTCCATTCTTCTATCGTATCCAGTGCCGTCTGTAGATTTCTTACTGCAATATCCAGGTTTCTATGTTTTGCCGCGATTACAATGTTTCAGGTATTTTAAGAATATTTGTTGTGTATATGCTATACAGGAGGGGTGATAAGACTGCCTCCTGTAGTAATTCAGCTTCCGGGATTCCGTGTTCAGATATTCACTCTATATTATAAACCAAGCACAGTTTATTGGTTTGTAGTGTCACTAATTCTTTGTAGAATTTCTTTTCCTTGTAAGAAAATAATCTGAATGAAACTAAGTTTGGTTATTTTTATACTCCTGTGTGTAAAATTCAAATTGTTACAATAAAAGAATCATTCTTTGAGCATTCTATTTGTGAACTTGGGTTATTTTTTATTGTTAGTATTTTTATTGTCACAGCATTTTTATTTCACTAGGCAGTACTAAATATCAATATTAAACATATTTAATATAGTGATTCCTGTAATGCCAAGTAAAATGTTTATTATACTGATTTCTTTGTAGATGTGTTTTTATTTAGTTTTGACACACACCAAAGAACAATAATAATTAAATACGACCTTTCACAGAGACCACTTCGCTTAATGCAGCTCATTGAAAAAATATACATGACTGTATGAAAACAATACTCCATTGATAAATTGTTTAACTACTGGTAATTTACTATTTGCTCTAATGCACTCAAAGGTTTCCCATTATACATGTGTGCGATGTACTATCAACAACGATTGGTAGTACGTAAAACTCTATATTATTTACATAGACAACTCTTTGTTTAAGTTTAAGTTTAACAAATAATACAAGTCGATGTAAAAAAAATCTGTATTGGTCAAATGTGTATATAGATGCGGATATATATATATATATATATATATATATATATATATATATATATATATATATATACATATATTATATACATCGTTGCCGTTAATGCAAAATGTCATATGTTAAAAATGCACTTTCCAGGAGGCAAAAAAACTCAATAACATATTTACTGTGTAAGTAGTGTTTTTCTCCAAATTAGGTGGCAGATGCACTAATTTGCGCTTTTGATATTCAGTCTAAAATTCAATAGTGTTTAAGGCTGTCTGTGTTTTTATACGGTCAAAACTGTCACATAATATAGGATGTACATAAATAAATAGATGACCAGATATTGATGTTTGTGACATTTAGTTTTCATCTAGTGGAATAAATCGCTTTACGGAGAAGCGCAAAACTAATGTTTTTAAGAATTTGGAAGATAAAGAAGAAGAAGTATGGTGTTTAGGTTTTATACATTTGGGAATAACTTTATGGTCTCGAACGGCTTTAAAAAAAGACAATTCTTACGTAGCAGCAGTTTGATATATGATTTAGTGAGCTGGTAAAATTTCAACAAGCTTGTTGGAATGCCACAATGGCGAGTGGCAATTAATATCTAATACATGCCGTTAGTCATCAATTTGCCGGTATGTACTTTTAGTGCTTTTGAAACAAGTTAATTAATTGTTTTTGTAATAATTATGTGATATTTTGTCTATCCCTACCTACTGATACCCTATCAATGTTTTGTTTTTTTACACCAGTGTCAGTTTAAAATGGACACCTGCTTCGTATTGTCGGTATTTTCGGCACATATTAAAGATAGGCTACACCCATCAAATATGTAGCCTGTTTTTCAAAATATGAAACTTTTCCATACAAAAATAATTTTAATTTTAGAACGTTTATATATTTCTTTTTGATATTTAATAAAATTAGTATATATTTTTTTAGTTAAACGCTGCTAGAGTTTTACAAGAGAAGCATCAAGTTAAGCAGTCCCCGGATTTCGCGGAAACAGTTGAATTATGCTTTGAAAAAGGTCCACCTAAGTTGGCCAGACTCTCTGTCTTTGCAAGAAAATTAGTAAATACTTTCTTGTGCGTTACACAACTTGGATTTTGCTGTGTATATTTTGTATTTATTTCTGATAATATCAAACAGGTAGGTAATTTTATATTTATATGATATGCGCTAAATTAAAAAAAAAGGCGCATCAAGTGACATAAGTAAGAACATTTCCCATATCGTCTCTACATATTGTTTTTTTTTATTTAACTCAAAATATTCAAAATTTTTATTATAACGTAACAAAAAATCTTAACTACTAAATAATATTTTGGCTCATATGGAATGAACGGGCGAACAGTTTGTTGCCAATTGTTCACAATCACTATTTCAGAACAAACAGTTGTTCTGAAATAGTTTCAGAAGTCATCATCGATCAATTATATACTTGCTAAGAGACGCAAAATTTTAACGGGTAAGTTACATTGTAACTCATCGCAAATACTGTAAAAGTTGTTTAGATAGTGTGACAATGAGAACCAAGGAATGTGAGAAATGATTGACAAAATGTCTCTGAAAATAAATTCTAGTAAAACTTCTACCTGAAGAATGGTGATCTTCCATCTAAAATAAAGGTTCAGAAAAAGTTTAATATTATAGACCAGCATGCATCGTTATATACAATTCTTTCTATTTAGCAGTACAATCACCCATATTTATTTTGAATCTGTAGTTTTTGGGACAAATGCCACATTCATGTGAATGAATTTATTCAGTATCAAATAAATCGTTTTTCTTGATTTTAAAAACATAAAATCATAGATGATGTATGGTCCCTTCATGATGACCGTATAAAAAATGTGTGCGCAGTTTCAGGTAACGGCATATTTTGATATTCTGTTATGCCAGAGACATCAAATTTAATCCCCAATAGTTACAACAGTATTATTAAGTGAGACGTAGCTCCGTCTCACATAATAAAGTCATCTTTAGAACTGTCTAAAAAAATTAAAGAATGCGTAATTTTCTATAATAGATCTTTCTCTACCTTCCCCATTTACTTGATCTAACAAGCTTGATGCTTACGTATGGAGTACGTGGTTTTCCTACTTCATAAAGAAATTATGATGTTTCTCATTTGTGCTTAATAAATTTGCACATATCACATGTTTTGTACCAGGAAAATTTTAAATTATTAGATATTTAGTTATTTAGTAATTCATTATTAGTTTTGGTGTACTTCGTTTTGACGCATATTGTGTTTTGATAGAATTTTATATGACACTAAAATTTTTTACTAAAATAATTTATCAGAGACGGGGTTAGTGTGTTAAAAAAACTATTACGATTATTTGAAATTCTATTAGTACAAATCTCTAGTTAACCAGATCCAACGAAATAAGATTTAGAGTTAGAAAATCAATCCAAATTTAAATTAAAACCTAGCTAAAGTTCCTACTTATGTATATAGTTAGTTCGAATAAATATAGAACATAAATAATTAAAACAAGTTATTCAAATATAAACTGGAAACGACTAGGAAAACCAATAAAATATGGTTATTACTTTTTTGATATTGATATTAGTTTTGTGGTGGTCGTAGTTTATCGGCCAGGGAGCTCAAATTTGATTCCACAGCATTTTAATTTCTAACCATTATAACTTTTTTTTACATCTTTAAAGAGTAGTGTAGGGTTTCTTATACCTAATATCTAATAGAGGGAGTTTGATCTTTAACACTTCCTTCCTTCACCACTCCGAGACGGTTGGCGTCCAATAAAAACCTTTCCTTGGTAACTCTAGACTTTGGGATGGAAGGGCACTCCGTCACATCACTTATTGCCTTGCACTCTTACCAATTGAAACCGATTGAAACCAATCTCTCGGCCAGTCTTATCTCATTTATCGCTCGCTCTCCAATGTTCTAGCCCGTACGACTATAAATCCTGGCCCTTTTACCTACCAGCACAAACACAGCCGGTGATCATCCACAGAGTGTCAGCTGACACAGTCCTGCAGGCACATGCTACCCGCAGCAGACTAGTTCTGTCCACGCCTACCATGAGCCTCTTGTAAGTTGGTATTTTTACCGCCTCACTCCATACTGGGGCCTCGTAGGAGGACAATAGACTGCACAACGCCTTAAAGCGTCCTTCTTTCTTCGGATTTGGGTCCACCGATATTAGGTATTATCCTTCACAGCGCAGCCATTCTCTGAATAGCTCTGCGGGTCACCCCCCTCAAATATTCCCCCCCAACTCCCACCCTGGTGGATAGTAACTCTAAGATACTTGACGTACTTTTTGAGCGCCACTTTCGCTCCCGCGTACTCAAATTCAACCCTATCTCTTTTTCTGTAGCCTCTGAGTACTACAGCCTCCGTCTTATCGTTTGCGAGAAAAAGATCATGCTCGCTCATCCAATCCTCAACTACGGCAGGCCTCCAGACATTACAATCATCTCCTCGATACGTGCACGTAGCATTCTCTCATCATACAACTTTCCGATACAAGTCAAATAGGTCAATATTTGATGGTCACATTGTGAGGCACCCTAAAAAATATGATCCTTTACATCTGATCATTCAGGGAAAGATCCAGGGTAATCGTGGTCCTGATAGAAGAAGAACATCATGGCTGAAAAATCTAAGGCAATGGTATGAAAAATCAACGACATCGTTATTTAGTGTTGCTGTCAATAAAGTCACGATAGCGAATATGGTAGCCAACATGATATCCAACGATCGATAACAGTCATGGAACCAGAAGAAGAAGAAGGTCAATATTTTTCTGCTTTAAGTTTCGGTAGAAGCACAAGCCTCGAGATTTTCCAGGGATCTAGAAACGACTGCGCGGCAAGAAGAGCACTCATATGCTCCAGCAGCCACGTGGGATTCAAACGGCCCAGACGTACAACTGCCTCTGGCTAAACACCATCTAGACCGGAAGTCCTACCAGACTTAAAGGAACTCACCGCCACAGCCAGTTCATCCAAAGTTAAGGGAATCCCACGCTTAGCCTCAATGTCTCTCCGCACACCATGCCATCGTCCTTGTTTAAACAGTTCGCTGACTATCTAAAGCTTCTGGTTGAATAGCATGTCATTCAGAGCACAGGCGTCAAAACCATCGAGCAAAAAGACAAAAGAGGGAATTTAAAGGTAGTGAGGACAAAAATATTGTTAGACAGGAAGTGTTATCTTGAGAGGCCACTTTAAACAAGGAAAGACAGTCTCTTTCCTTGTTTAAGAAATCAAATTTAGTTTGGTTATGTTATTGTTTGTCCCAACTGTCACATGAAATTTTATTTATATTGAAATTTTTTACCAGTTGTGTCACTTTTTAGACTATTATCGTTAATATTTAATTAAAACTTACTCATCTGAAAAATATTTTATAGCTATTGTTAATAAGTGTCAGAACATTTAAATTTAGCGCCTTTGCATTTCCGGATATGTCCGCCATCAGAGGCCACTTTTTTGGTCTCCTTTTTATAACGATTAGATTCCCTCTTTTGTCTTTTTGCTCGATGGTCAAAACACTATGCTAATGCTAACTATTATAACTGACCACACCGTGCTTCCCTGGGCACGTAAAGACTTCGGTCCCCTTGGGCTAGTCTGCATCGATCTAGTTACAGAGAACTAGTTCTCTGCTAGTTACCTGAAACAGGATTTAAGATTCAATCGGAGTTGGAGCAATCCGAAAGAATCTCCACGGCAAAACTGTCTTACGATATTATTATAATATTAATTTCACCTATTAAAATGTCAAAAGAATGGAAAAATTTCTTAAAAAGCTTCTTAACAATCTCACTGTTTCCTGTTATGTCTAAATTGTTTTAAAAAATATTCTTCAACAAAATTAAGAATGCAAGAGACTGTAAAAATATTATACCAATACACTAGTTTGGATTTCAAAAACACCGCACCAAGAACATAGGTTACTTAGTATTTTAGTGACATCTTCAGATATAGTCTAAAAGTCTACAGTTATCTTATAGCTCTAAATTACAGAGAAGATGGATTTAATAAAAATAAATAAATATCGAGGTACTGTCAGATCGGCCCTATTTTGTTATAAACAAAGGCCAAATCCGAAAATATACTTTTTTACCTGTAACATTTTTTGCTCACATTTTTGGAATATTTCAAATAAATCTATTTGTTAGCTAACGAGCGTTTCGTTAATTGTTGTTAAATATTATCAACAGTTGACACTATTATTTTAAAACTATAAAAAAAATCAAATTTAAAAAAAGTGGTTTTTACTAATAAATAAATAGAATAACTTTGTAATTTTTGAAGGTAAGTACAGTCCATCTAATTTACGTACCGTTGCACGTCATTATCATTGACAGAGATCGAAGTTGACATAGTCGCTAAAGTATAAGAAAATCGGTAAAGAAATAATAAATAAGACTTACTCACAATCAATTTAATTTATCTATCAGACGACCGATTTCGCTTTCTACAATATGCAAAGCATCCTCAGATCTCGATACAAAGTTAAAAAAATGCTGAAATAATAAAAACTCATATTAGGGTGTTGTCTAATAACGATAAACAAAGTAGATGTTGTAAATTACAATAATTATGCCAATATTACATGTCTGTGGTTTTATTTACATGAGTAAGTTAAATGAAAGGTATAAAAGTTTTAAAAGTTTAAACAGACAAGGTAAGGCCCACAAATTGTTATAAAATAGTCTCTTCGATTGTAATAAATTAATAAATGAGCAAATAAATAAAATAAACATTACTTACATGCCGGTACTCTAATAATTAGTGGATGGTAGAACATGGTTGAAACTACTATGTATTGTTGAATGGAGAACTCAATTCTATTATTGCAGTTGTTTGACAGTAAACGGGAAGTTCTTGAGGAGATAATAGAATTGAGTTCTCCATTCAACAATACATAGTAGTTTCAACCATGTTCTACCATCCATCATTTATTAGAGTACCGGCATGTTTATTTTATTTATTTGCTCATTTATTAATTTATTACAATCGAAGAGACTATTTTATAACAATTTGTGGGCCTTACCTTGTCTGTTTAAACTTTTAAAACTTTTATACCTTTTATTCAATTTACTCATTTAAATAAAATCACAGACATGTAATATTGGCATAATTATTGTAATTTACAACATCTACTTTGTTTATCGTTATTAGACAACACCCTAATATGGGTTTTTATTATTTCAGCATTTATTTAACTTTGTATCGAGACCTGAGGATGCTTTGCATATTGTAGAAAGCGAAACCGGTCGTCTGATAGTTAAATTAAATTGATTGTGAGTAAGTCTTATTTATTATTTCTTTACCTATTTGAAATGGACTCACACAAGCAACACATTCATGATTATAAAAAAATCCTGAATCCATTTTAAATCAAATAGGTCACCTAATTATTGCAAAAGGGGATTATACAACAAAACAAATTAATATTTCATATAAATAAATAGAAACAAAACAAGAGTTAAAAAATAATCTTGTTAAAAACAATTTGAGCCGCTTGTATACGTCGTATAAATATGTAAAATAAAATACTTAAATAAAAACAACACTTTCATTACTTATTTACTTTGAAATGTGTTGTTACAACTAAATTGTCAAATGCTTTTTTTCTTTTTTCTTCAAATTTATTTAAATTTCGGTAATTGGTAACTTTCGTAGTCCTGGTACGTTCTTTGGGCGGTGATAGAAGTGTATTAATTTTTACTGCCTGAGGAATGGAACTCACAGTTGAAATATGTAAATTTAAAGCTGCAGCTACACGCTACAACAATAATGTATATTTTGAGCATCTACAATAATATATTAAACATACATTAACATACTTTTCTAACAGCAGTCATGGGTAGAATGGGGCCGGTATTATCACATTCCTGTTCAAAATAATGAATCAAAGCAGCTACCATCTCTTTACAACGACGAGGGAGTGTAGTGATCATGGTGATGTCATGTATTGTCCGTCTACAAGGATTCCGGTCTCTGGTAATTTCTTTTAACTCATGCATAGGTCTTTTGCATATGCCTGTAATTTGATCGATCCATCTTATTGAAAAGCTTTCTCGTGATCTTCTGCCTTCTACCTTTCCTTGGAAAATAAGTCTTTTCATGTTTTCTGTGTCTGCTCTCATAACATGTCCAAAGTATTTTAATTATTGTTAGATAGGGACTTGGCTCGATAGTCGTTTACTGACTTTAAGCTCATTTAAAATTGAAATATTTGTCCTGTGGTTGGTCCACGAAATTTTTAAGTCTTTTCAACAGAACATTTCAGTGGCGTCTCTCTTTCTTCTTTCCGCTTGTCATAGGGTAGTTGACATTAATATTGATTAAGATTTTAAAATGTTCAGTTATAATGAAAGTTTAAGGGACAATATAAGATTTCGTAATCTTTATAATATTAAGGCTCTTCAGTTATTATGCAACATGGGCTTAAGAAGAAAGCTCAAAAGGACTTAGTTTCTAGTTTTATATGTAAAACCAGAGTGTAAAGCTTAGGAGTTTGCATGTTAGTGGGTAGTATAAGAAATATGGGAATATGTTTCATAAAAAAATATGGGAATACCATTGGATAAACATCATCATCATCATCATCATCATCATCAATGGCGCTACAACTCTTAGTAAGTCTTTGCCGCGTTTACTATTGCCTTTCATGTTTATCGGTCCTGTGCCAGTAATTCCCATTGTCGTACTAACTTCTCTAGATCTTCTCTGACTGCATTTTTCCACCTTTTTCTAGGCCGCCCTACAGACCTTCTTTCAACTGGCCTTTTCTCAGAATACATTGTTTATAAGGCGATTGTCGTTACTGCGTATCACATGTCCTGCCCATCTGAGTCTATTGGCCTTTATATATCTGACTAGATTTTCTTTTCCGAATAGAGACTCTAGCTCGTTATTGTATCTACCCCTCCATTCGTTTGTCACGCTGTCTCTGCAAGGGCCATATATCATTCGAATAATTTGGATAAACCTTACAACAATACTATTTCTTAATCTCAGATTAGCATAAAAGTGCTTACTAGTCTAAAATAAGAATTGATTGTAATAATATATAGTGTAAATGTAGTTAAATATGTATTAAAATACGGTTTTTTAATTAAATCATTTCAAAAACTAATAAATAATTGGTTTTTTAGGTATTGCATAGCCATGGTTATGAAGTAGACGTACATGTACTTATGGCTATAATCCTAATACCCATTTTGTTACCATGTCTAGTCCGAAATTTAAAGTACTTAGCTCCATTTTCTACACTAGCTAATATTTTAATGATACTAGGAATAATTATTGTTTTATACCATGCAATCTCCGATGGACTCCCCTCTATTACACAGAGGATTTATGTAGCGAATCCTAAAACAATGCCATTATTTTTTGGAACTGCCGTTTTCGCTTTTGAAGGAATAGGATTGGTAAGTTTATATATTTTTATTTGTAGGTATTGAAAAATTTGATGAAAAAACTTAAAAATTCGTAATAAAATTCATTCCTACTCGAGAAGTTAACGAGTAAACATACTACCTCCTGCTAATCTGTATTTGGTAAGTTAATGTACTTTAAAACTATATAGATCACTTAAAAATAATTGCAGTCCATGCTGAATTAGCATTTGGCATTTAAAATAATAAAATCAATTATGATGTCCTTTCCACAGTCAGCCAAACCTAGTTTTGCAGCATCTACCAAATCAATACAAAAAAATCTCTGCAATCAACTTCATGACCAAGAAGAAATCAGGTTATTGTAATATATGCTATTGTCGTCTTTTACTACATAAAATCGTTGATTGATTATTTGAATTCGGATATTCAGTTAACGATAAAAGCTACCGAAAAAATCGTTACTCCAAAAGAGTAACGAAGTAACGATTTGGTTTCCGCTTTGCTAATCAACGTAGATTTATCTACCTTTCTTTCGTATTCATAGTAGAAAAAAATCATAAGCCTTTTACCTTAAGAAATTAAATTAATTTGTTTCGTAGACTTATAAAACCTGCAAAAAGCTACTACTCTCTTATATTTATTCCTCTATATCTATCTCCATCTAATACACGCATCGAACATGCTCTTAAAAACATTTTGCTGGAACTAGTGGGTTAACTAACGAATTATATTTTTCTTCGGAAGAGCAAAACAATAATACTAAGGGCAAAAAGAGGATACGTAATATTAAAACAAACCTGGAAACACAATAACTTCGCAATACCGGCAAAGCGTATGAATCTGTGAACAAAACACAATTGCCTGCAAGGAGAATGGGTTCGACGTGCGGCAAAAAATACAGGTTAAAATGTCGTTCACGAATAAACGAGACATCAAGACAAGATAGGTTGAATAAGTATTGGAGTTTGGGAGATTTACAAACACAAAGAGAATTCATTATTAGACATTCTATATAAATTAAACCAAAATACAGATATTCTTCAACAAAAAATGTTCGCAAATTAAACACTGGATTTAATTTTACAATATTGCTACAGCCCTATCCAAAAAAACAGATTGAGGTTTAATACAAGATGAATTACGTGGAAAACATGGCAAACAACATACTGTGGAACCGGAGATCTATGAAGGTGTCAAACATTTTATAAATGCTATACCACGCGTCGAATAACATTACCTTAGAGCCCAGACGTCACATATATCCAGTGTGACAAGTCTTTAGCTGATTTACATTGAGGCTGCAAAAATAAATGTATAAAAGAAAACATATCATTTGCGTCGGCATCTACCATTAACCGGATGGAAAAAAAATATTTTTGTGGCTTACGAAAACCATTTGAAAGAAAAAGAACTGTCCAGAAAAGAGAAAGAAAAAGACAGAAATGCTAACATAGATTCAACAATAGTCGCTGTATATGACTTACAAGCTGTAATGCCAGTACCAAAAGGCCAAGTTTCATTATTTTTTTACAAAAGTAGAATTAACTGTTTTAATTTTAATGTGAGTGACTTGTTCGCTAAAAATGTCGAATGCTATTTTTGGGACGAAACGGAGGGAAAACATGGTGCGAATGAGATTGGGAGTTGTACTCTGAAATATATAGAAAAACTTTTATAGGCTAATCCTGGTAAAGAACTGGACTTTATATTTTATTCTGATAATTGTTGCGGGCAGCAAAAAAAATAAATACATCCTTACAGCATATGCGTACAGTACAGAAAATGAATGTCAAAATCATAACCATAATGTCAAAAAGTGCATTAAAAAATCTGGTCCAGTGTATGTCCCACAACAATACGAAATTAATTCAGACGGCGAAAAAGACAGGCAAACCGTATAGCGTGACTGATATGACTAATGAAAAATTTTACAATCTGAAATTACTTTATGAAGAGTGGGGTAACAATTTTAATGTCAATGAGGAAAAAGACAAAATCAAATGGCATGACATTAAAGCATTTCGTGTTGAAAACGAACATCCATTTACTTTCTTTTATAAAAACTCTTACGAAGATGAAGATTACCAAAAAGTTTTCGTACGTAGCTTACAACGAACTGAAAACCAGATTTCGTTATTTGCTAATGGTTTGACACGAGAGTACTCGTACACAAGCAAGATACCTTTAACTGAAAATAAGAAAAGGAACTTAAAGGAATTGCGTGACAAAATGTTTTACCCAGAAGTTACCGTGAAACTTACTATAAGGATTTGATCGATTAAAAATTAAAATTGTATTTAATTGTAATCAGTAATAATTGATTTTGAGACTGATTCAAACTGAGTTCAAATAATTTGTTTTTTTTTTTAAGTAGGTCCTTTTAATTGACCACGAATTACTTAAATATGTCTATATTTTGTGTTCTTTTTTCGGAAGTTTTATTTTGTTAAATATATAGATTAAGTACAAAATGTTCAAGAATACTATATTTTGTTATCTGTATCTGAATTTGTTTGATTATAACATAAACGTAATTAAAATCAGTCTTGATTTATTTAATATTATTAAAAACGACAATTCTCGGGAATTGTTAACGTGTAATACAATATCTTTAGAATAATTGATGGATTCGACCGTTACTTGATGGAAATTCATTTTATGTAACAATAAAACACTGAAAACTTTGTTTTCAAACTTCCACAAAATTTATTTTAAATATTATTACTACAGCTGTTTCGGCTGATTGCCTTTCTCAAGTGATCTATTTTGGCTTGGGTTTACAAATTTATAGTCTCTAATGAAATAGGTTGAGGAGGGGAGAACTGTTTGTCTCAAGTTGGTCATTCAGAATTATATCTGTGTTTTTTAATTTGTTGATTTCCATAGATTCTAACAAAGATAGCTTAAGGCCTTTATTTTGAATGTGAAGAATTTTAAATTTCTCCCCTCCTCAACCTATTTCATTAGAGACTATAAATTTGTAAACCCAAGCCAAAATAGATCACTTGAGAAAGGCAATCAGCCGAAACAGCTGTAGTGATAATATTTAAAATAAATTTTGTGGAAGTTTGAAAACAATATCTTTAGATCCAATGTTAACAAATACTAAGAATCAAGTTCCCAAAAGTATTGTAAGTCCAAAAACTAACGTAAACCGCAGAAAAAAATTGTAAATCAAATTGTAGTAACACAAAATATTACATAAGTAATGTCATTATTAAAAATAATATTTCATTTCGAACATTTTGTTAAAGCAATACAGTGTTAACTCAAAATTTTTGAATAACTTCACTGTCAGTATTTTTATTTAACAAAGAGTACAAAGAAACTTCATTTAATATTAATTAGAAACATATTATCCATTAATTTTATTTTTACCTGCAATAGGAAATGATTAATCAGTTTTCCGTTGATTTTGAAAAATCATCTTTTTTGAGTTACGACACTATTGTATTATTAGTGCGATATATTAGTATATATATATATATATATATATATATATATATATATATATATATATATATATGTATATATATATATATATTTATATATTTATTTATATATATATATATATATATATATATATATATATATATAAATAAATAGTTGCTTAACTGTTTATACAAGATCAGCGTACTATGTCCATTTACTTAGTTTCATTCACATATTTGTTAATAACATTGACTGCTACATATCTTTTTAAGGTAACAATTAACATCGTTTCCATGATTGTGTGGTTCTCATATTGTAATAATTTTTTAGATGAACTGATGATGCTTTCAAAACTCGAAAGCGAAACGTCTTCAAAATAGATAAAGTAGCCTATCAACTTTGTCTTTTATTTCTCCACCTAGAGACCGATATAAGAACCCACCACTCGTCTGAGTGATCCTTATATATATATATATATATATATATATATATATATATATATATATATATATATATATATATATATATATTATATATATATATATATATTTATAAATATTTATATATATTTATATATAACTTTTACATTGATTGTAAAAGGAGGTGAGATGAGAAGGATTATTTATTTTCTGTTTGGTTAGACATTTGATTTTGTGCCAGAACTTACCTCCATCACGATAATCAAGAGTAGAGGTGGCCGCAATCCATTTTCTGGACTGCAGATTGTTCACCTGTAATTTGATTATTGTAGACGGGCTGTTATATTCTGCTTTGACAAGAGGGTTACGGGTACGTTGAAACTGACGGAGTAGTCGTCTCTTATGTTTGATATTATTAATGATATATTGAGGTAGATGTAGTTTATTAGGGTTGACAACCGTATTGGGGTTGGAGTTCAGTGATGACCGTGATACCTTCATCGATATCATCAGGCTGTATTAAATTTGTTAGGTCAGGAGTGTTGACTGATAAAAAGGTTCTGAAGAGGTCTTGATTGGCATGATTATAGTCTCTTATTATTTTGGGAGGATTAGAAAGAAGAGGGTTAAATATCTGTTCTTTAACCAGCAGGAGTAGGTGATCCGACGTAATCGAGTCACCCAGAAAGCACTCATCGTCCAGTAAGGCAATCACATCGTATGTACACACAATATGATCGACGATCGATATGCCCTGGTGACCCACAAAAGTCGGTTCACGGTTACAAATTCGGTGTATAGGGAGGTTAATGAGCAGATCCGAAAAATCATTGCCTGCACGGTTTCTTAGCCGTGTCACCAAATTAAGTGTGCCTAGCGTTAAAGTCTCTAAGTACGATTGCCTTATTCAGGCTGGATGCTGGACAATGCTTCGGATAAGGGTTGGGCTGGATGTTTATAATAAGAGACTAGTGTGAGTGATGTATGATCATCGAAGTGGATGTCAACGGCCAGAAAGTCTTCATCATTAAGGATAACATGAGGAGGGATGGTGTGAGGGGAGAAAGGAATGCCATATTTAATTAGGAAGCCAGAACCGCGAGATATCTGGCTGCGAAGGCGGTGTAATGTGCAATATCCGGAAAAAATAGGGTCATTTTTAGAAAGGGTGTCGGAGAGTGTAAGGATTTGTATATTGTGGTGTTGTAGGATGTATTTAATGAAGGGGCGTTTTCTGGCCACAATCTGGCAGTTTACAGCACCTAGCGAACTGACCATTACAAAGGTAGGAAGGAGATGGATGCAGTGTTATTATGGGCCACAAGAGTACTCTTGTGGCCGAACATCAGAGTAGAGATGTGATTAGTGACGTCTAAGATAAGCTGGCGCTTATCAGGAATTAGATTGATTAGGATAAGGGATGAAAATTTTATGACTGCCGTCATGTCAGAATACAATTCATAGGGTAGGACTCGTTTCTCAGTAGTTATCGGTTGTGTTTCCTGAGGTGTTTTAGGGATTTCCCTTCTGTGCGGACATTTTACCGAGTAGGCCGCATGATCACCGCCACAATTAGGACATTTAGGCGACTTAGGGGTAGGGCAGGATGTAGATTTCTGGTCTTGGCCACAAGTAGGGCGCCTTTTGCGAGCATTCCGCTGTGGTATGCCCGTTCTTTCTGCACCGGCCACAGTACTTGCACACAGGAGGGACAGGATTGGAATTTATTGGGAGCTCTACGTGCATACGGAGCCCGTCCATGAAAATGCGCCTGGTCAGCATCTCCGTGTACTTAAGTTCACTAGATGTGGCCAGTTTGACAAATGTGGTAGGATGGTTGCTACGAGAAATTATCCGCCATAGTTTGACTACGGGGATATTCATTCCTGTAAATCTTTGAGTGAGATCGGCATCGGAAGAGATTCTACCTACCTTTGACGACCACCAGGAATGTAGGAGTGTTTAAACGGGTATTATTTTTAGGTGAGGATATGTGTTTAGGAGTAATCTAAACTTTGGGATCACCCAAGGCTTCACGGAGTCTGCGTTGGAGCTCGACGTGATTATTGGAATGGAGATTGGTAAGGTGAACTATCTGTGTCGAGAGCACTTTGACCGTCGGGATCTGATTTAACAGACGCCCTCTGGTATAAATAACTCTGAAGAAATCTCTTAGAGTAGATTTCTTTAGAGAGATGTGGGTGATTGTGTAATTAAAGGATTTTGGTTGTGTATTGGTTTGAGTACTTGAAGTAGATGGGGTGGCTGAAGAAGGTTGTGGTTTAGGGGTGTGAAAAGCTGTTGGATATGATGGTTGTATTTGATTGTGACTTTGAGGAGAGTGAAGGTGGTTGTTTTGAATAGGTGAGGGTTGAATTTGTGTGATATGTGTGGTAGAAGTGTGTTGTTGATTGGCTGCTTGGATGGTAGTGGGTGAGGAAGGAGGATTACCAAGGTGGAGGTGGAGGTGGAGGACGACCGGGACAGCTGCAAACGCGCGATCAACCGGTAAATTTGGTGATCAGGGAGGTTGGTTACTAGGTCTGTGACGAAATTATCAGTAACAACGTCCATCACAGGAGGGTAGTATCTTCAAGGATGTGTATTATAGGTAGAGTATATGCAGGTGGTGTGGGTTGTGTGTATGAATGGTTTGGTGAGATTGGTAGAGGTGATATAGGATTTTGTGTAGCATTATGTATGGGTAGGGGTGGGAACGCCGTGATATCAGGATTAGTGTGTGTTGCATATGGAGGTGGGTCAGGTGCTTCGACTGGTCGAGGTTTATGTGACCTGTTGGAACGGGTCGATCGTGGCATTTTTTAAAGTCGGGACTAGGTTGCCCTAGAAGAAGCTCTTTTTTCTATTCGCTGCGTAAGGAATAGAATGGCGGGTAGCCGGACTATAAAAACACTACTTGATCGCTAGCGGTCCCTCGTTATGTACTATTTAATTTTTCTATAGTTATACTTTATTACTAACTATAGTAATTTTTCCCTATGCTTACTATATTATTTTAAAGATCAGTTAAAACACTTAGGCAGAGTCAGTAGTAACAACCCTCAATTGGAAGCTGACAGCCCCGGCAACAGCGGACGTAGGTGACTTTTTCTTACAAAAACCACCCACTATGCCTACACCGTGACCGGCAGAATCTCCAAAAAGAAACTGAATGCACTAATCTGTAAGAGTATCCAACACTATCCTACAACAAAGCCTTTAAGCACCGTGTCTTTCTATTTCTATTGATTCTCGGATTTTGCGTTTTCTTTTAAATTCATTGTTAGCTAGCATTGTAGTTTGGTTCAGGTTTATTGTATGACCTGTGTTTGAGACATGTTGGGCAAAGGACAACGTTTTTTCTTTCTCCTTTCGATGGCATTTCGATGTTATTCTCGTCTAACATTAATTCTTTGGTTGGTCTGTCCGATGTACGATTTGTCACAGTCTACACATATAATCTCGTATACTCCTTGATTATTTAACGATATTTTTGTTTTGGCGGATAGTAAAATGGTTGAGATTTTTCTCTCGGTATTAAATATCGTTCCTATTTTGTGTTTTCTTAGCACTCTCCTAATTTTCCCTGCTGTACCCTTTACATATAGTACAATAGCTTTTGCAATCGGTTTTTTCTCTTTTATTAGATCGGTAATTCTTTTTTGAGCATTAACAATGGTATATGTTAAAAAGCCGTTTTCTTTTAGCGCTGTTTTTACATTATGCATTTCTTTACAGTCTTTAGGATCACGTCATTAGAGTTTTAATAACCAAATGTAATTGTGCAGGATAGTGATGTGAATCAGTTATGTTGCGGTCAAATCAAGAATTTTTTGATAAAAAGTTTGTCTAGGTTACGCTGCTAAGATATGCCCCTAGAAAATATATTTTTTTTACTCCATCCTTGTCGTGTATTGTTTAAGTATTCTCCCACTAGCTCCAGGTCAAAACGATATTTTAATTTAATTCGATGTCATCGTCCTATCCACTGACCTACTTACTACTAACCCGGCTCAATATTATCTATCGAGCTTCCGATTTTTTGAACGCAATTCGATTCTGTGTGTTCGTTTTTTAATTATCATCATTCACAGTGGTATAACCTTCCTTACATATTCGTTCTTCATTTCTGTCCACGACTGTCTAATATTCAATTTTCTGTGCCATGTTGTACCAACCTGTTTCCTTATGTCATAGTCTCATCTTAAATTTTGACGTCACTTGGTCTCTTGACGCCTCTTCTGGCCTGTGTGTTTTCTTCTGTGAAAATTTAATTCTGTAGATTACATCAATGACCTTGGTTTTCTTTCTGATCTATTCTATTCAATTTAGATATCCCTTGTTATACCTAGCATGCATAGCTCCTTTAACGTTTGAGTGACTTTGGGTTATATGGTAGCCAATAAGTTTACTTATTTATTTGTTTTAGGTTTTGCCACTTCAAAATGAAATGAAAAAGCCAGAGAATTTCTCACGAAAAATAGGTGTATTAAATGTTGGAATGTCTTTTGTTACCATTTTATATATGACGGTTGGTTTCATTGGATATTTAAAGTTCGGTGAGGACATCAAAGGAAGCATAACTCTTAATCTACCTGAAGGGTGGTAAGTATGAATTATAAACATAGGCCACTGTACAGGGTTTCTCGTTATATTTTGACCCCCCACTTAATTTCGGGAATACAAAAACAAGTTTTAAATAAAAGTTGTATTATTTTATTTGTACAGCCAACATTGTAGCAACAGACCAAATTTTGTATACAGGGAGTGCCTTATAAAATGCATCTTCAATATTTCAAATGGGACATCCTGTATTTTTTTATAGTTCTGAGTAGCCCTGCATTTCCTGATTACAAATATATAACAAAGTGTATTATTAGTTTTGTTATAATGGCTTATGGTACGACTATACTATACTAATATCAGAAAAAATTATATTTAGAAAAAATATATTTAGACAACAAAATTAATGACTTACAATACTACATTTAAGATTACTATAGATGCTCAAAGTGTCCTCCAATGTTATCAATGCAAAAGTAATATCTTCGTCTCAAATTTTCTGATCTGTCAGATATTGTGTAATTATGTTATTTTCAATTTCCACGCGAACTTTTGCCGTGATAGTGTTTATATTTGAATTTGAATCAAAATACACTTTTTCTTTTAAAAACCTCCATAAAAAGCTATCACATGGTGTTAAGTCGGGACTATTTGGTTTCCATGTAATGGTACACTTATTGCCGATCCACACATTAAATTGATTATTTAAATGTTCTTGAACGGCTACGATATTATGTGGCGGTGCTCCATCTTGTTGCCATATCATACAATTTAAATGAGTTTATGTATAATTTTTTTTTTTTATTTACAATTTGCTTCAACCACAAAAGGGTTATTAGCAATGAACAGTATTGATATCAAATTACAAAGCTTATATTAAATTTGGTTAATGAGTCCTATAGTACGTAAAAAATTGAGAGTCTTAGATGAATTATTTTCACTTAAACAATCTTTAAATGTAGTTGGTAACTGTTGATGTTGTCGTTCTATAACGTAGAGGGGACAGTCTTGGTCTCTTCTCTTAGTAGGATGTTTCGACGGCAATACATTTTGTTTGATTTTTCTTAATGTAGAGTTTGATTTATTCCAATTTGTTTGCCATTTTGTCATGATCTTGTTCTTAAAATATTGCTTTAGATCAATATGAACGCAAGTAGTTATGATGTCTGTTAATGGATGCTCACTCGCATTTTTTGCTAATATGTCAGCTTTATCGTTTCCAGTTATCTCGCAATGTGAAGGTACCCAGAGGAACTGAACTAATCTTTGATTTTGTTGGCATATCAAGAGTTCCGACTTAATTAAAAGCAGGACAGGATGTTTGGGGTATATTTGCTTTAAGGCTGTTAATGCACTTAGGGAGTCGCTAATGATTATTGAGAATTTAATGTCATGTGTGTTAACAAATTTTAATGACTGGAGGATAGCAAAGAGTTCAGCTGAAAATATGGAAGTTTGGGGAGGGAGCTGGTAGGAACTGTTATAGTTATCTGTTGTGAAAGCCGCTCCTACTCCATTTGCAGATCTGGATGCATCGGTATAAATATGAATATGATTATTAAAATAATTTAATATCTCTAATAATTTCTGATTGAAGATTTTTGCTGGTGTGACACATTTCTTGAATGCAGATAGGTTTGTATTACAATCAGGGAGAACAATTGTCCATGGTAGCATGCTTTGACTGACTTTAGAATTATTGTGTCTAAGCTTTGTAGCGTTGCTCTAACTCGATGATAAAACGGAGGATCCAATCTTTTTCCCCTATTAAATGTCGATGGAAATCTATCTGTAAATGTGTTTTTATAAACAGGTAGCTGTGGGTTAGTTGATACTCTAGAGGCATACATGAGGCTAAGGTATTCTCTCCTAAGTTGAAGGGATGGTTCGCCTGATTCAACATACATACCTTCAACTGAGCTTGTGTAGTGTGCTCCCTGTGCAATTCTAATTGCTGAATTATGAACCGTATCTAGCACTTTTAATAGTGAACCTTTGGCTGAGTTGTAGGCAACAGCAGCATAATCTAGTTTTGAACGGATTAGGGTTTTGTATATAGTCATAAGAGTTTGGAAATCGGCACCCCATTGTTTATGAGAGATACTTTTCATTAAGTTAAGGCCGTTTTGAACTGACAGACGGAGGGAGTGGATGTGATCTTGCCAAGATAGTCGGTTATCCAGTTTTACTCCCAAGAAGTTAATCGATTCTGAATACTTTATTGGTAAATTTTTTAGGTAGAGTTTCGGTGGATTTATGTATTTCTTTGGAGTTTTACTGAAAATCATTGCTTTCGTTTTAGTGGGTGAAAATTCTAGGCCAGTAGTATTAGACCAGTTCTCTAATTTGTAAATGGCTTGCTGTATATGGGTCGTCATTGTTGATATATTTTTACCACGACAGAATATAACAAGATCATCAGCAAATAGACGGGGTTTGACTAATGGGCTAAGTGACTTAGCGATGTCATTGATGGCAATAAGGAAAAGTACAACACTAAGAGTAGACCCTTGAGGAATACCATTTAATTGGATTTTGGAGTCTGAAAGAAAGTTGTCTATTCGAACTTTGAAGTTTCGCCTATATAAAAAATTATTAATAAATTTGATAATATTTCCTTTAATCGACCAACTTGACAGAATTTTTATGATATCTGATCTCCAAATTGTATCATATGCACGCGTTATATCAAAAAATACAGCCAGACATACTTGACCACATCCAAATGACTCATGAATTACGGATTCAATATCCACTATGTTGTCTAATGTAGATCTGGACTTTCTAAATCCACTTTGTATAGGGCTAAGTAGCTGTCGATTTTCTAGGTACCACGTTAGTCGGTTGCTTACCATTTTTTCAAGTACTTTACACATAGTAGAAGTTAGAGAGATTGGTCGGTAAGACTCTGGGTCCGATTTATTCTTGCCTTGTTTAAGAACTGGTACAATAATGGAATCATACCAATCAATTGGGAAAACATTATTTGTCCAAATGAAATTATAGAGAGCCAAAAGATATTGTTTGCCTTCCGTTGGCATAGCTTTTAAAAATGTCGTAGGTATGTTGTCAGGCCCTGGGCTAGTGTCTTTAACTTTGTTTAACGTTTCTAACAGTTCATCCATCGTAAATGTAACATTTAGAGGTAAGTTATTGTGGTCATCAAGATTTATACAGGCATTATTAACTATATTTTTATGGACTAGGAAAATTGTAGATAGATTTTCGTCACTGCTATGTTGTTGGTATACGTTTGCTAGTACGGAGGCTATTTCTTGCTTAGTTAAATAAATATGGTTATCATGTTCTAGGTAATGAATGGTGTTAAATGATTTTTTCCCGTACATTCTGCTTATCATTTGCCAAACCTCAGAAGTCGAGGTAGATGAATTTAAAGATGATACATAGTTTTTCCAAGCTTCTTTCTTACTCTTTTTTAAGGTGTATCTACAGTACGCCCTTAATCTTTTGAATTCAAGCTGGTTATTTAAAGTTGGGTGCCTTCTAAATTTATAAAATGCCTTTTTTGAATCTTTAATGGCTGCCTCGCAATGAGAATTCCACCACGGGACTGGGGCACGTTTTTTTGGAAATTTTGAATAACCTATGGACTCGTGAGCTATTGACGTTAAAAACTGTACGAAATGGAGTACTTTGGAGTTGATATCAATATCTGTATCGAAGGGCTGAACCAACTGAGAAATTTTTTGTGAAATTAAAGAGGAATAAAGAGACCAATCTGCATTTTTCAAACACCATTTATTGGATGGAACTGATGAGGAGATATGGTTATTGTTTATAATTAGGATAGGAAAATGATCACTTCCATGCAAATGAGATGTCACATCCCACGACAGAGTTGGTTGTAAGACAGAGTCACAAAGGGATAAATCTATTGGTGACCCATTTCCGGTGGAAATATTGAACCTTGTGATTCTTTCATCGTTAAGGATATTCATATTAGAATCGGTAACAATTTGTTCGATTTTACGTCCCAAGGAATCTGTTTTTTTGCCTCCCCAAAGTATATTGTGAGCATTAAAATCACCTAGTATAATACGCGGTTCTGGAATTTGATTAAAGAGATCAGTTATTTCATTTATGGACGGGTCTAAGTCCGGAGGAAAATAAATATTACATATATTAACTTTGTGGGGGCCTTTTATAGATACTGCTGTTGCCTCCAACTCAGTTCTTAAATGTATTACTTCGGTATTAAATGAGTTATGGACATATATTACTACTCCCCCACTAGCATGGCTAGCAGTTATTCTGTTCTTATAATACGGAGTATAGTTTCTTAAATTATGACAGTTATCTTCTTTGAAGTGGGTTTCTTGTAGGCATATTACAGATGGTTTAAATTTAGCTATAATTAATTTAAGTTCTTCTAAATGGGTGTAATACCCATTTAGGTTCCATTGAAGTATACAGTTAAATGTTGTTTTATTAAATTTCAGCAGAGGCGTCGCTGCTGTGATCACTGTGATCAGTAGAGAAAGAGGATAATACCTGTTTATTAATTTTAGATTTTATTCTTGTACAGCGACTTTTCAGATACTTGGGAGTTAATGCTGGATGGATTTTAGTTAAAAAATTGAGTAGTCCTTCGATATCTTCTGTATACGTTTTAGCAATGCTGAGAGGATCAGCAGAGCCGTGTGAGTTTTCGAAGAAATCAATTAATTCTTCCTGGGTTAGATATCCGTTATCAGAATTATCTTGGAAAAAAGAACTAGTGCATTTAGTAAGATCTTCTGCTAAATCCTTATTAACTTCAGGAACAGTTTTTGCTTTCTTAGATTTACGGAGAGGTTCTTTAAATGGGTTCTGGTCTACTGATGTTGGAGGAGACGTTATTTCTGATACCGTTCGTTTAGACGATTGACTGTCAGAGGACGTAGGAGGTTGATTTTGGCTGTGAATATTCATTTCAACGTTATCTGGTTGGATAGGTGTTTGAATAGGATTTGAATCTAATAGAGAAGTATTGGTTGTTTCTGTTGATTGTGAACTGGTAGATTGTTGTAAAGATTGTGAATGATGGATAGTTTGCTGTGCATCTGTTATGTTGGGGTGACAATTTTGGATATAATTTGGTTGAGAAGTAGGTGATGAGTTTTCGATAGATGTTTGAGTGTTCGTATTTTTTGTGCATTGAGAGGCTAGATGACCTTGTTGTTTGCAAATGTAGCATGACTGTTTTTCAAGTGAAAAATATATTCGATAATTGATTTGTTCGTAGTTAATTAATATAGACTCAGGAATATTTTCTAGATTTTTAGGAGTAATGTAAGTATAACGTCAGAAACTCAAGATATGCTTAAATGAAGAATTAGTTGTTCCTATTCTTAGAAAATCCAATGGAGTTATTTGATGAATTCCAATATTTTGTAGTTCAGTCTCTATAATACTGTGAGGTATTGATGGGTGGATATTAGAAATTATCAGTTTTTCGCTTGGTGTGATTAACTTCCTGGCTTGGATACGTTCCTGATTGATTAGTATGGTTCCATTATCTCTTCCTAAAAATTCGGTGACTATCTCTTCAGTAGTAAAATATATGCAAATACGATCATTTGCAATCCTGGAAATGGCGAGAATTTTATTGGGATCGACCTTAGTTGCTATGGCATTTAAATAATCTTCAATTTTGGTATTTGGAAGTGAATTGAACAAAATGGCTTGGTTTTTGCTTGGGAATTTTTTGTTAGGTGTAGTCAGAGCGGTTGAATATAATTTTGATTGATTGGATGGATTAATGACATCTTGAGAATTTTGAAGTTCAGAAGTTCTTTCCTCTGAAATTTCCTGCATATTGGGCCTATGTTGCCTGATTACGGCCCTGGTGCTTGGACAGGTTCATAAGTAATAAGTAATTAAGCTACTTAATTACCTCGCTACTGGTATTTATAACCGTTGTTTACTGCTTATTGATTAAAAAATAATAATAAAGATGGTCTAACTTACAGTTTGATCCCAAAATTGGATTAAGCACTATATAATACACTATTATACCAACTTTGATAATTTTCTAACAAGTAAAACCACCTTAATTTTGATAAAAACTAAGAGCTAATCGGAAACACTGTTTACTCGTCAAGCTCGTTTTGTAATCCCCTTATGTATAATTTTGATTTAATAACTTATCCACTTCTGTAATGACTGTGTCCAATTACGATTCCCGAGTTAATTTATAATCATAACTGTTTTGTTTTGAAATATTCCGCACCACACATTTATTGATTTTCCCCCTGACCTTTTATTTGCTTAATTTTGCTTTTTCTATTATTTTTCTGTTCCCACAAATACCTATTTGTTTTATCAAAAATGCCTGAAGTTGAAAATTTTTTTTCATAAGTCCATAAAATGGTATAAAAATAATTAGGATCATTGTTCAAATTTGTAACCATGTCTTGACAAAACTGTAAACGCTTTCTCTTATGAACATCGGTAAGTTCTTGTACCGGTAATACTTTGTACGGCTTATAGTTGTGCTTTTTTAAAACTCTATGTATCGTCACACGGCTTTTCTTTAATGCATTAGTAGCATTGGTAAACTAGTTTCGGAATTTTTTAAACTAAAAATGTTTTTATGGATCTAATCTATTATTTAAGTATTTAATTTTTACCTTTAAAGTAAAGCAAAGTATTAAGATCTTCATCATTATTTTCTACGATAGTACGTTTCTTCCGTTTAAACACTTTTTTTTATTTATGACATGACGATAATTATATAAAAATATATTTGCAGAAGGAGGCTGTCGATCTGGATAAATCACCCTATATTCCCTTCTTGCCGCTTGCTTAATTTCATTATTTTTTACATAAATTGAGAATATATCTACTTGTTTATCTACAGTATAACCCATTTCGGTATGAGGACTGACAGTTTATATTAAATTAATAATTTGTTTCATTTTGAAATGTCAGTTGTATAGCCACCTATGGTTACCCTTTTGTAGTACCATATGCCATTGCAGAACAAAACTAATGCTCCAAAATGTTATATATTGGTAATCAGGAAATGCAGGGCTACTCAAAACTATAAAAAAATACAGGGTGTCCCATTTGAAATATTGAAGATGCATTTTATTGGGCACTCCCTGTATACAAAATTTGGTCTGTTGCTACACTGTTAGTCGCTACAGATAAAATAATACAACTTTTATTTACAACTTTTTTTTTGTGTATTCCGGAAATTAAGGAAAACAAGTGGGGGTCAAAATATAATGAGAGACCCGGTACGTTATTTTTTTTTTCTATTATCATAATTTTTAATCCGTTTTGGCAGCTTATCTGAACATAAAAGCTGTGATTGCCTTCTCTATCTCTTATTCTCATAATTGAAATGTTTTAAATACATTAAATACAACAATAAATCACGGAAAAATTTGTTTTCAAAACTTCCACACAATTTATTATATCTTATAATAATATTACAGCTGTTTAGACGGAGTACCTTTCTCAAGTAATTTATTTTTGGTATATTTTTACACTTCATAATCTTTAACTGAATAGGTTGAGGAGAGGAGAACTGTTTGTCACAAGTTGGTTATTCAGAATTATGTCTGTAATTTTTAATTACCATAGATTGTAATAAAGATAGGCCTTTATTTTGGATGTGAAACATTTTAAATTCGTTGTTAAAAGCATGATTATGATCTGGAAGATGACGTACGTATGTAGAATCTGTTTTTCTATTATTTAAATTTCCTTTTATGTTCTGCTATACATTTCTTAAAAGTTCTACCAGTTTGACCGATGTTAGTTTTTGGGCAGGCACCATATTTAAATTTGTATACACAGTGGTGTATACAAACAGTGGTGTATACTTCTTCTTAGAGTGCCGTCTCCCTACGGAGGTTGGCAATCATAATGGCTATTTTTATTTTAGAACTTGCTGCTCTAAACAAATCAATCGATCTGCATTGGTACCAATCACGTAGATTCTTTAACCATGAGTTCTGCCTTCGGCCAACAGATCTTCTTCCTTGAATCTTTCCCTGTATTATCAGTCTCAAAATTTCATATTTTGGTCCCCTCATCACGTGACCTAGGTATTCCAGTTTTCTGGTTTGTATAGTGGTGATTAGTTCTGTTTCTTTACCAACCCTCTCCAGTACTTCTTTATTTGTAATTCTATCAGTCCATGATATTTTCAATACTCTGCGGTATAACCAGAGTTCGAAGGCCTCGATTCTTTTTAAATTACATTTTTTTAATGTCCAAGTCTCAGCTCCATATAATAATATTGAAAATATATAACAGCGAATGGTACGTAGTCTGATCTCCAAATTTAGATTTTTGCACGTTAGGAGGGGCTTCATTCGTATAAATGCTGATCTGGCAATCTCTATTCGTCTGTTTATTTCTACAGTATGATTATTGGTTTCATTGATCAAAGTTCCCAAATACTGATATTTTTCTACTTGTTCTATCACGTTACCATTTATTGTCAATAGGTGATGTATATTTTGTGGCCTTTTTGTAATCAGCATGTACTTCGTTTTTTTGGCGTTTATAGTAATTCCCATCTCAGCACTATTTATACTCAAGCTTTCGATAAGATTTTGTAGATCCTCTATACTCGTTGCTATGATCACAGTGTCGTCTGCATATCTTAAATTATTAATTGTGGTGTATACATAAAGGTATTATTAGTTTCATCTTAAAGTCTTCTTGAAAATGTATCACGTTTATTGGTATCTACCTATCCCTATTTTGTATTCCTGTTAGGTATATTTCTTAACCAGTTCTATTTCGATTTCATTATTAACGCTTTCACTGAATAGAAAACTTGATATTAGCTTTATCCTTTATCTATTTATCTGTAGATCATTTCAAGTTAAGCGTTATGGAGTTATAACATTTATGTTTATATTTTATTTAAAAGAGAAGAAGAAATAATTTTATTTTGATAACTAAGTGTAAATTTCTCTATGACGAAAATAAATAAACTGGGAACATACGTTTACATATTTCTTAATCGACCAATTTTTTGCTATTTACCAAACTTTCTAATTCTTTTCTTAGGTTATATCAAGCAGTTAAAATAGCAATATCTATTGGAATACTTCTGACGTACTGCTTACAGTTCTATATTGCTGTTGGAGTTATGTGGCCAGTGGCACACGGATTCTTGGGCGACATTAAACATCCTGTAATGGGCGAGTTAATTTTTAGAACTATCTTGGTACTTATTACATGTAAGTAAATAATCTCTTTTTTGTACAAATAAAATCATTTACCTAAGCATAAAACTTTACAAATACTGTTAATATTAAATGTTACAATCTATACAAAAAACACAATTTTTACAAATACTTTTTACTTGTATGATCAAGTCAAATATAAGGAATTTTAAAAACAACATAATAAGGGCACAAAAAAAATCAATAAAAAACTAGTCTAATTTCTACAAAATAGGCAATAATTAAGTGACAACTTCCAAAGTTTATACATGGATATAAAATCCTTAAGCTAATTTTGTAAAAATTGAAGTGAATAATAATCTGATACTTATTGATAGGTCGTTGAAATAATTAGTCAATTAAAAAAAATAAATCTGCACCCTTATTTTTTTACCAAATACCGATGATAGCATCAAAAAATGTATAATGTTAAATGATTACGAATATAAAAATTCTGAAGTTTTCGAAATTTTGTGTATGGATTGTTCCTAAACTTAATTTTTCTCAATTATGGATGTCGCTTAAGAGAAATAAATCTTCACTTTTATTTCTTTGACCAAACACCGATGATGGCATCGAAAAATCTTATGTTAAATAATTAGGTAAGAATTGTAAAGTTTTTGTAATTTTTTGTATGGACTGTTTCTAAACTTATTTTTATCTAGTGTCGATTTAACAGTTAAAAATTTTAACAATAGTTTAAAAAATAGGTGTGGAAACAGGCGTTACTTATTTATTTTGTTTTTAGTTGTATTGGCAGAAGCAATTCCTTTCCTAAATTTATTCATATCCCTGGTAGGAGCCGTAAGCAGTTCAGCTCTTTGTCTAGTCTTCCCTGCCCTTTTAGATTTGATAATAAAATTCTGCCATGAGGAACTGACGCCGTTAGTTATTGTTAAAGATGTTTTTATTCTTTTGGTTTCACTTATGGGAATGTTAACAGGAGGATTTGAAAGCATCCAGTCTATAGTAGAGGCTTTCCAAAAATGAAGTTTAAAGCAACTGAAGAATTTAGTATCCTAGCGATGGTTACCTTTTAGACGCCGGTAACTATTTTGCCGATTTTATATTATACTATTAGTATTTAAGACTTCTTGTATATAGAGATTATAAGTAGACAAAGATTTATTTTTACGGACAAAATTAAAATATTTAAATATTATAATTATTAAGATGTAAAATTACAAAAAAAATGGTAAGCATCAATAAATGTCTAATAATAGTAATATTTCTAGCAAAATGATTAGAGTTACAAAAATGAGATTTTAGAAATAAACTAATCATACTAAATCAGAAACACAAAATATGTATCTCTTTGTAAAATTATAATAATTGTGATTTTTCCTCTATAAGCATTATATAATAAAAAACAAAAATATTTAAATATATTATTGCACCAGACCAGACCAAATCAAAGATATGTTGCCACTTCAGCAGGAGAAAAATAATATATCCTTGGGTAGTAGCGTGAACCCTTTATATTAGCATGTAGTATGCTCTAATAGGCTTTAATTTCTATTAGATCCGAATATCCAACTTCGTACCAACTCTCAACCTAGAGTTCTTCTACGTTGTGTTTGTAGTATGTAGTCTTTTGATTCATGACGAGATCCATAATATACATGTCAGCTTGAGTATTCTAGTTAGCACTCCCTTAATATTTTTAACGATTTTCTTATTATAATTAGCGTTGTTTTATTTGCCATATTTCAAATAAGTAGGTATGTAGGAATATGTAGGTATCGGAATCATACACGCTTTATAAATTCCAACGTCATTCTTAAAGTTAAATTTACCAACTCTTTCAGCTAGACAAGACCAGTTACTAGAGTTATCACTTGTTAGCACATATTTAATACTTGTATCAATCTTCTCATATGACTAATATTAAGCAGATAAAAAAAAATTGCTAGAAATATATACTAAATAAATATATTATAAAGGTAGAAATTTAAGTCAAATTATGCACAAGTAAAATGATAACAAATATTATTATTATATTATATATTATAAATATTATTATAAAATATGAAATATAATGGTCCAGTCGTCAGAGAGTTGACCCCTAAAGAGCATATGAACAAGCTGAATTTTGCAGAGAATATTAATTTTGGACCCAAAAAAAGTTTACCACTTTTACCCCCGGGCTTTCCCCTAAAATTCCTTTCACAGAGGGGTAAAAATGCAAAAAATCGATTTACCAAGAATCTGTACACCGTAGAAAAAAATGTTTCAAATGAAAAATGTAGCCGAGATAATTTGAAACAAAAATGTTAATAAGCATTTTTTTTAATAAGCAGATTTTGCATATCAGTTACGCGCGCGAAATCAATGTTAAATAAAATTTGTATCAGCTCCACGGTAAAAATTCTATATCTTTTGATCCAAATGTCTTATCGACAGAAATCAAAATTCGTTTTAAAGGCAAAAAGTGCATATTTTGTAAACAGTTTTTATATTTTGCCGAGAATAAACTCAGTTCTTATAAAGGTGTTAAATAAATTAACGTGGCGCGATTTTTGCCATTTTATGATTCTCTTGAGTTCAATAAAATTGATCACTTTCATTGACAAATTGTAGTAAAATTTTTATTTTTAGAGACCTATATTTAAAACCTATGAAAAAAAATTTTTAATTTTGAGTTGTGGTAACAAATATGAGGCATTTGAAATATGAATAAAAAACGCCGAATTTAATGTTTTACATTACAAATGATCACAAGTCAGCATAAAATGTATTTAAGAAGACGGTTTTAGGTGTAGTTTCTTGCTTAAGTCTTGTTCTTTAAAACAACGTACTAGTGTAATTAAAAAAAAAGTTTTAAATAAAGTTAGATCGTTTGTTGTGTAAAAGTTTAAATCCAGCGTTTTTAAGCTATTTCAAATGCCTCATATTTGTTACTAAAACTCAAAACTAAAATTTCATGCTATAGGTTTTAAAGGTTAGGCTCTAGTAATCGACACTTCATAGTGACCAGTCAGTGAAAGGGGTAAATTGTATTGAGCTCGTGAGAATCATAAAAAATGACAAAAATTGCCAACTTTTATTTATTTAACACCTGTATAAAATCTAAGTTTATTTGCGGCAAAATACAAAAACTGCATACCAAAGCTGAACTCTTTACCTTTAAGACGCATCTTGATTTTGGTCGATAGGACACTTGAATAAATAAATATCAGCTAATTTCAGCTACATTTTTCATTAAAATTTTTTTTCTACGGTGTACAGATTCTTGTTAAATCAATTTAACCACCCTGCGAGGGGAGTTTAAGGGGGAAATCCTGAGGTAAAAGTGGTAAACTTTTTTGCATACGGGGTCCCAAAATTAATATTCTCGAAAAAATTCAGCTTGTTCTTAAGATATGTATAGGTTTAGTGGCAATTTTGTCTCTGACGACTGGAGTATAAGTTGAAGGTAAAAGAAATTACAGAACGCCTCGACGGTCTGTTTGACACGTTTAAAGAGCTTTGATAAGATACAATATTTATCGCAATTGCATAAAAGAGTGTGTTTATTCGCTATTTGCATGTTTTTATTAAATTCTGTAAATGTGAGAATAAGAATATGTGAAACTTAAAAGACACAAATCTGTATTCTTACTTGTTAGTGATACTTATATATTTAAGTGAAGGATTCGACCGTTACACTTAACGGTAATTCATTTTATATAGCAATAAAACACTGACAACTTCCCCAAAATTTATTATAAATTCATATCACTTATATTCAGTTAAAGACTATCTTCTGACTAACGGTGTAACCATTTATATTAAAACTTTACTATGATTTATCTATGATGGTCTTCTCCGAATGACCCCTTTTCTTTTTTCTGTTTAGCTGTTTTGTATCTTCCTATACAGGTAATACACATAATGTTTCAAATTTTTGTTCTTATCTTCGACTTTTTTTGCTTACGTCGATTACTGACTTTTTGTGTCTTTACTCAATTCTCTTTACTTATAAAAAATTTCTTTTGTACCATTTTTCATGCTAACTTCTGTTCTTTCCCTAGATAGTCGTAATCTTTCTAACGTAAATATTTAATTTTTTTAATAAGATTTTTTCTTAAAATTTTTTCTCTTCAGTAATTCTTCAAACTTTAAAACTTTTGATTGTTATTTGTTTTAATTATTTCTAAAAGTTGTATTCTTTTGTTATTATCGTTAATTTATATTATTGTACCATCCTAGTTTTTATTAGTTATATCGTAAGTAAACGACAATGATAAAAACAACAATTTCATTTATATTATTTTGTTTCCTAGGGCATTGTGCAATACTACTTTCATTTTTATTTGTTTTTTTTATGTGTACATTATGAGATTTATTTAACTTAAAATTTTGTCTTCCTGTTTTACCCTTTCTATAGATTTAAAGGTCTGCTGGCATTCCTTCATTGTAGACTTTTGATTTTGTTTGAATGCTATATCATAGCTATTTCCTGCTTATTATTTATATATTATTTCATAACAACAATGTAACTAATTTTCTCGTTTACAATCGTGGGTAAGATTATCTGTGTAAATATTTTGGAACATATAATATCACATTAATGGGACTCATTGTAACATATAACAAAAAATAGCGATGAAAATTACAACGCACTAATCATAAATATGACAATAATAGATAAGTTATGATTGACTTAATTAAATAACGAATAAAAACAGCCACCCATTAATAGTTTAGGATGTTGGAACCCTATAAAATGGAGAGATTAATTACTTTACAACTAAACGACGCGTCGGTAAATATAAAGGGAAGGAGCAGAAAAATGAAAACTAAAACAGAGCATACTAGCAGAGCAGAGAAAGATGCCTAAATAATATGTTACAAAAGGAATAAAGAAAGGTAGACCAAATTACGAATTTTAGACATTTTATGAAATATATCCATCTACGAGAAATAAGGGAATATAAAATTGTACTGAAATTATATATTATATAATAAAAGAAATAAACAAGAAGACTATAGAATATTATTATCGTATATTATCATCCTAGTACTAGGACAAACAAACACAACAAGAAGGAATAAACCATTTTTTCATGGATAATGTATCCCTTTTTGGAACAGTTTTCCACTTCCACTTTCCATAATCTCCACTTTTATACTATACAGACATAATTATGCACTTTAAATATTGTATTTAAGTGTTTCATTTTGTTTCATTATTAAAAACATTTATATTATTATTTATTTACCACTTGTAATATTAACTAATGTTCTTTGTTATGTATATATATATAGATATTAGAATTAGTTTTCATTACACTAATATAAGTAGGATTTCTTACATAAGCAACATGTTAATTAAGAGCTTACGGTTCTAAACGATGTGATAGCTTAAGGCAAATAAAGGTGCTGTACGAGAAGTATTATGTATTTAGATTTTTATTGTGTTTCTATATTTTCAGATAAAAAACTTATATTAAGTATATAAAACATATGTTTGTTGGTATAAAAATAACAAAAAAAATGAAATTTTTATTTAGTGCTCTAAAAAATATATTCTTTGGTAAACACTTTTTTTTAAATCTTACCGATTTTAATTTTAAGTAAATAAATTGTAAACGAAAATAATAAAAATGTACTAAAATTCTTTCATAAAACATTTAATGTTGAATCTTTTTAAAACTACTACTATTCCAACTACTATTCAAACCACTTCAACTAGTTTGGGGATATTCCCTTATGATTGATTCTAAGCCATACAGGATTTTTTATGAATTTGAACACCCTTTTTATAAATCTATTTGGGACCTGACTCTGAAGGTATTCTTGTGTACTACGTTTTAATTACACAATTTTTTTGTTCAGTTCGAATTTTTTTTTATATATCCGAATAATATATTCCCAGTACCTACCTAAAATATTTTTTCATATTTGTGATTCAACTCAACTTTTAACTTTTCTCCGAAAAATCATTGAAACGATATAAAACATGTTTTTGAGGTAGAAAATAAATTATATCTAAAAAGAAAAGGAAAGAAAATGAATTGATGTGAAAATAGCATATATTATGTATATATATATATATATATATATATATATATATATATATATATATATATATATATATATATATATATATATATATATATATATATATACGTTGGTATTTTCATTACTTAACTTTACTTCTCTTTTACTATTTTTATTGTTCTATTTTCTGGTAGCTACACAATATTCATTGTATTCTAATATAACTTTTTAGAATGTTTTAGCTTACTTCTTAAGCGATAGTTACTTTCTATTTGGTTACAATTATGGCTTATAATAACAACTGGTAGTATCGAAGAGTTTTTAATATATTAATATAAAGCATCACATACCGTTAAAACGCATTGACTCTAGACGACTGAGGATATCTTTAAAAAAGATTTGTCTAATGTCTTTTATATATTTTAAACTTTTATTTAGTATTATGAGTACATTTTTATTAATTTGTTATACATTAAAAAGACAAAATATTGTGGGTACGTTTATATGACGACTTAGAAGGTAACAATTGTGATATGTGTGATAGTTAAATTACAATACACAGTTGACTTGTACAATTCTAAATTATTGTTATTATTCTTGTGAAATTATTTTAGTATTTTGTAATAACGTTAGGAAAATTTATTTTAATAAAAGGATTTTTCTTA
The DNA here is from genome assembly GCA_918026665.1 of Diabrotica balteata. Taxonomy (NCBI): domain Eukaryota; kingdom Metazoa; phylum Arthropoda; class Insecta; order Coleoptera; family Chrysomelidae; genus Diabrotica; species Diabrotica balteata. Next base: position 63,422,911 of record OU898282.1, read on the forward strand.
AATATAAATGTATTGACTTTAATATTTTTTTTATTTAAATTAACGTGCATGTGACATCTATGGTCATTAGTTTAGGGATGCGTGATGGAAAAAGTCTTGCTTATAGATGGAATACTAAAACAATACGTTGACAAAAATAAACGTTTTATTCTAACATAAATTGTTGTTTACATAAAAGTCTTAATTCTACTTCTTTTGACATTGACACTTGTCACTTACAGGTAATGCCAACACTTAACATAAAAATGTACAATATAGAATTGTCTATTAATTACTATTTATAACTGGGAATAAGCCATATTGTCATACCAACACCCTTCTGCAATTCTATATTAGTGTAACTACAAAACTATTACAACTCAATAACATTCAAAAGTTCCCTAAAATGGGTGAATTTAGTTTTTGACAATGATTTTGTAAAAATGTCAGCTTGTTGCTGATCAGACTGTACATACTGTAAAGTAATAAGTTCCTTTTCTAAACAATATCTAATAAAATTATGTCTAACATAAATATGTTTGGTTCTTTTTGATTAGAATGTATAAGCGATCTTAATACATGATTGGTTATCTTCATACACATGTAAACTATACATGATTTTAAAGATCTCTTCCAACATCTGACTAAAGAACAAACTTTCTGTTACACATGAAGATAATGCCATATATTCGGCTTCTGCACTAGATAGTGACACTACATTTTGCTTCTTAGTTTTCCAACAAATAACATTATTATTAAACTTTATAACATAACCACTAATACTTTTTCTGTCGATTTGATTGTTTGCAAAATCTGCATCAACATAGGATACTATCTCTATTTCTTTATTTCTACCTTTAACAAAACTTACGACATAATTTTCTGTATATTTTAAGTATCTCAAAACATTTTTCCAATGTTCTTCCAATCATCATCAAAATAATATTGTCTTCGACTTTTGAAAATATTATCAAATCATCAACATACACAAGTAAAAATGTAAAATCCTTAAAATACAAACAAGGATCCTTCCTAGATCGTTGAAAACCAAGATCAGTTATGCTTTCATGAAAAAGTGTATTCCAACATTTAGGAGCTTCTTTTAGACCATATAGTGATTTACTTAGCTTACAAATTAAATTTTGTCATATCCTTCAAGCCCTTCTGGTTGATACATATACACTGGTTCTTTCAACATTCCATAAAGGAAAGCAGACTTAATATCTAGCTGTTTTACAAAAAGATCATATTCTACATACAATGACAGTAATACTCTAATTGTAGCCATTCTTGCTACTGGTGCATACACATTTTCACTAAAATTACTCTGTTGGAAGCCTCGAGCTACCGATCTAGCTTTCTTAACTACCTTTCCATTCACTTCTTTTTCACGAAAAACCCACTTGGAGTCTATTACACTCACATTTTCTGGTTGTTTCACTAAAGTCCATGTCTTGTTTTCTTCCAAAGACTGAAGTTCATCCTGGATTGCTTGTTTCCATTCCATGTCCTTGACTGCTTCAGAGAAGGTTTCAGGAACATCATCAAGAAATGTACCTACTGATAAAGCTATTAGTAGATTCATCTCTGTATTATACTCACAATCATAGTCTTCAAGATATGTCGGTCTCTTTTTATTCCGTATACTTCTTCTATTTTCAGTGATTCTTTCAGGAATATTTTCTACTCCATTTTCAGTTTGAATTTGAGCAATTTGTTCATTCTCAGGTAGTCTAATTGTATTATTTTTAATTGAATTTTCATCAAAAATTATATTCCGTGCATGGATTATTTTTCTTTCTTCCGGATTCCATAGTCTGTAGCCATTATCTGAATAACCCACCATAATCAGCTTTTCACTACGAGGATCAAGCTTAGATTTCCTATTCTCTTTAGTAATTAAATTATAAGCATTACAACCAAATAATCTTATCTTTTCCATATTTGGCTTTTCACCATACCAAATTTCAGCAGGTGTTTTGTTATCAGGTAAAGTTCGAGTTTCTGTTCTATTAATTAAGTATGCTGCTACTCTGACAGCTTCACCCCACATGCTTTTATCTAAATTTGAATCAAAATTTAAACATCTTGCTTTTTTTTATAATGGTTCTGTTAAAACGTTCAGAAACACCATTCTGTTCTGGATTCCTTGGTACTGTATACTGAATTTTAATTCCATTATTTGAACATAATCTTTTAAAAGCTTTTGATGAGTATTCACCCCCCATTATCACACCTTATCCTTTCAATTTTTACATTAAATTTAGCAGTAACCATATCAATATATTCTTTAAATTTATCTATTACTTCAGATTTTCTCTCAATTAAATAATATATATATATATATATATATATATATATATATATATATATATATATATATATATATATATATCTATATATATATATATATATATATATATATATATATATATATATATATATATTATATGTTACATTATAACTATAAATGTAACAAAATAAGTTTTATTATCATGAGTTATTGGATCTATAGGGCCACACACATCTGTTCATATAACTTCTAAAATTCTTTTTGCGTTTCTTTCAGCATCAATGCTATGAAAAGGTAATCGTGATTGTTTTCCTTTTAAACAGATTTCACATATACCAGATATGGGATACTTTGCAGAGTGACCCATTTTCCTATGCATTAGCACATTATGTTCAACGGTTGTAATTTGTGCTTCTGGTAGATGTCTATATTTTAATTTAACAATATATAAGTTATTTCTTAACTCACCTGTTATCACAGCATGATTTCCTTTCATTATGTTGACTTGTTTATCTTTGAACACAATTTGAAGACCTGCTTCTTCCATTTTCTTCACAGACATTAAATTATATGAAAGTTGATTACATACCCATACATTGTTCATCTCAATTTGGTTACCATTTACTGCTTGTAGATTCAAATCACCTTGTTTTATTGCCTCCAATGATTGACCCTTCTTTGCTACATTTATATTATGCATTACTTCCTGGATATTATCTAAAAACCTTTCAACATCCTTTGTAACTAAGTGATTTGTAGCACCACTGTCTATTATGAAATTTATTTCACCAGATTCTGAGTTGCTAACTAAGGTGGTTTCCTCTGCTGTCAAAAATGTTACCTTTTCACCATTTTCTGCTGGGAATGCCCTATTTCCATTTTTATTTTTCCAGCACTGATAGCGCTTGTGTCCCATTTTTCCACAGTTATGACATTTAAATTGAAATGGTTTATTATTTCTCACATTACCATTACTTGTTCCAGCTCTATTCTTCCATTTATTCCATGGCTGTTTATTTGCTACAAATGCAACATCAGGGTTTGTTTCATGGTCATTTTTATTGTGCCTTGCCTCTTCCATTAGTAGGTTGTTTTTAACAAAGTCTAATGTAACTTTAGTTTCATCTTGACAAAACATAATATCAATTGCTGTAGTAACTGCTTGATATGATTCAGGCATTGCAGAGAGTAACTCTGATATAACTTCACTATCTTGTACTTGACCTCCTGCACTTTTAAGTTTATATACAGTTTGATTGAATTCTGTTAAAAACATATTTAAAGACCCTGTTGTATATTTCAATGACCTTAGTTTCTGCTGCAGTTGAACCTGTGTCGAAATTCCCTTCTTTTGGTAACTATTTTCCAATGTACCTATAATCTATTTTTTTGCTGAGGTATTTGACTTAATCATTTCCAGTATATTGTCATGCAAACATTGCACAATTAGATTCCGGGCTTTCATATCGTTTTTCTTAAATACACTTCTCGAGAGACATCATCTGCAGGTTCATCTTGAGATAGTACAGCTAAGACACCAGCCTGTTCCAGTAACAATTTAACTCTGAATAACCAGTTAGAGAAATTATTTCCATCAAAGGGTTTGATGTTTACAACATTTGTTTCCACCATTTTTGTCGTTGAGTTCCGTAACACGTTTTCCGTAAACACTTTTGTTTTCTGATTACCACTATGCAAGCTTCTTGGATTTCCACAACTCTGGGCCCATAACCTTTAGGGATGCGTGATGGAAAAAGTCTTGCTTATATATGGAATACTAAAACAATACGTTGACAAAACTAAACGTTTTATTCTAACATAAATTGTTGTTTACATAAAAGTCTTAATTCTACTTCATTTGACATTGACACTTGTCACTTACAGGTAATACCAACAACCAAAAATGTACAATATAGAATTGTCATACCAACAATTAGCACGAGTTACGATTTACATGGTTATATCATATAAATTACAAAATAATGTAGTTAACATTCAACATACAGAGAAAATAATAAAACCTTGTAATATAACATTTATATTTTGTTGAGCAGTTGACTTTTCTCGAGGAATTTAATAACCTTGTTGATTTTGTCTGTGGTGTTTAGGACCTCTTTGAAGTTAGTACTGATATCGAGCTGTTGACGTATTTTGGCATAAAAAGGGCATTCGATAAGTATATGCCTGATTCGGAGAGTCGTATTGCAGTGCTGATATTTTGGATGTGAAGATGATATCATCAGGTAGCCATGAGTTAGACGGGTATGTCCTATACGCAATCTCCGTATGATTGCCATATTTTTTCGAGATAAACTGGGATAGGTAAGAAGGTTCACTGATTAATTTAATGCAGCGCTGAAGTAACAATATTCCAGTGAATCTGGCAGATGTATAGGTGGTGTCCGTGGATGATACGGCGTTTTTAGCAAGGCAATCAGCTTTTTCGTTACCACTAATACCAACATGGGATGGTACCCATATTAGAGTGATAGCTATATTTTGGTTTATAAGAGCATATCAGAATAGATAGCATATATAAGAATCAGAGCATATGGCTATGTGCGTATTTGGATATTGTTGGGCATATTTGAAAGCACTAGTAGCTCACCAGTGTGAATAAGACCCAAGGAGAGATTTTAGAGAGTTTGATAGGCTCTTGTACAGTGGTTACAGAATATCCAACACCACTTTCAGTCTTTGATGCGTCAGTGTAAAGAACTATGTTAAATTTATTTTTGTTTATAAGTTCTAGGAAGAGAATTCTTGATGTACTAATACTGGTATCTTCCTTGTTAAACTTGGTGAGTGAAATATCATGATGTGGGAGTATATTGGTCCAATAGGGATTATTGGAGAACGGTAGAGCTCTGGTTTCAGACAAATTTATATCTTTTAGTAACGGTTGTACAAGACTAGGAATAGGATGTACATTTAAGTTACATGAAGGGTTGTTATGGGGATGATATGATGATGTAATTAAATGATATACGGGATTGGACGAATTGGAAGAAATTGTAGCAGCATAGGAGAGAAGAAGATTTTCTCGCCTAAGCCATAGAGGAGGTTCATTAGCTTCACAGTACAGACTTTGTGCCGGACTAGAACGGAATTCTTCAAGACATAGACGAATAGCTGTATTGTGAACTGTATTCAGTGAATTTAGTATCGATTTAGTACCAGACATATAGACGAAACATCCATAGTCGAGCTTGGAGCGGATAAGTGATCTGTACACTTTTCGTAACGTAGTTTCTTCCGCACCCCAATAAAAATGTGAGAGTCTTTTGAGTATATTTAACCTTTTTTGGCAAACTCCTTTAAGTTCCTGTATGTTTCCAGGTTAATCTTGAATCAAATACCAGCTCTAATATTTTGCAATTATCAACAACCGGTAATTTGAACTTGTTGATAGTGATTTCAGGATCAAAAGAACTCATTCTTCTGCTAAATTTAATAACTTTGGATTTAGAGTAGGACAGGGTAAGTCCTAGAGAAGCTACTTTGTTTTGTAGGTCATTTACTTCTAATTGTAGAGTTTTACTAGTAGTTCCGTTGCCATGACAGTACATTATTAGGTCATCCGCATATAATACGGATTTGATTCGAGGAGCTATATTTTCACTTAACTTGCTAATCGAAAGAATAAATAACGATGTGCTTAAAACTGAACCTTGAGGAACTCCATCATGTTGGATGTGTGGAGAATCCATCATGTTGGAGAAGAAAGGAAGTTATTGACAGAAACCCTGAATAATCTAGATGTTAGGAAGAATGCGTATATGTTGCCCCTAAGGTTACATTCAAAAAGTTTGTCAAGGATTGCATTTTTAGAGATGGTATCAAATGCGCCTTCTATATAAAAGATAGTTGCTATCAAATCTTGCTTGCAATCTTACTAGATTATCTCTTCTGGAGCGCTGACTTTGGTAGCCAGATTGTTTCTTTGGAATAATCTTGTGTTTTTCAAAATACCATAAAAGACATTTGTTAATCATTTTTCTATTAGCTTACACAGAGTGCATATGAGAGAGATTGGCCTGTAAGATGGTTGAAAGATAGTAGGCTGATTTGGCTTGAATATTGGTATAGCAATAGATTTGCTTCATTGAGATGGAAATTTATGGGAACTCTAGATTATATTGTATAAATTAAAAAGTTTATTAAGACTATAATTAGACTTGCTTAGAAGTGCTTTAGGAATGCATAAGAAATATCATCGGGCCCAGTTGCAGTGTTTCTACTATTAGCTAAGGCAGATATTAGCTCATGCATAGTGAAAGGAGAATTAAGGGATCTACTATATTCAGATGATATCAGATGATTTCTGTGTGAATATAAGTCATGATGAGATAAAATAATATTATTGCTTTTATTCTTCATTTAGATGGTAAGTTTATTAGGGAAATATGTAGTTATGGCAATTGTCTCAAGATTCGTTATTAATGGTAGCATTGTTGAGAAGATTTCGCTGGATGCAAATATTGATGCACCTCCACCAGCTCTGAAGCAGTTCGTTCTAATAAAGTGGTATCCTTCAAAGGATTTAGGATGAGGAATATTAGTTGTATTAAAATTAGTCTCTTGGAGACAAAGAAAATCTGGATGGTAAATTGATATAAGATATTGAATGTGTTCAAGGCGCGGATAGTATTCGTCGCAGTGATTCAAGACTTGTGTCACTGGAATGAGTTCTTTTTATGCCAGAGTTAGAACGGACAGATAATGGTGTTATAGACTGTTCATTTGGGGTTGTTATGTCAGTAGGTGGGTTATTTGAATAGATTTCTTTTTTTGAGGAGTATGAAAGAGGAGATACACTAGAAGGAGGATCAATTGGGATTTGGATGGAAGTTGTATTTGGAGAGGGATTGCTAGATTGCTAGGTCCAGATTGCTTACATAAAAAGCATTCTAGTTTGTCCGAAGTAATAAAGATCCTATAATTTGTATTTTCATATGAGATTATAATTGAAGTATTTAACTCAAAATATTCTTTATCTGATATCATAAAGACTGAGCGTCGAAAACTGAAGACGTGAGCATATTCGTCTTCCGGAGAACTACAACGGATATGCGAGATAGGGGAAGCAAGTTGTAATCCTAGTTCATTTTTAAGTGATTGCTCTATGAGTGCATTCGGGATAGAAGGACACACGTTAGAAAGTAGTAGCCTCTTTGCAGGAGTGATAAGTCTGCGAATAGATATTATTTGATTTCTAACCGAAATAGTTGGATTATTTTTTAGAAGATTATCTACTACGGTTTCAACTTTTTTAAGTAGACAGTTATTGTTTAATATACTTAAGAAACCTTCTTAATTCTATCAGAAATAGGAAATTTCTAGATGCAATATAAAACAATCATGTCTGTCACAAAAATCTGCACATTCCCACTTCATCACAAGGTAAGGTAGAAAAAGGTCGATTAAGTTTAATTAAATTATCCCAAAAACAATGTTTCTAGACAGAAATTCAATAAATTAAAGCCAATACTGAAGTCAAACGTAATCACAAACTCTTGGCCTTATCGTCATTTATTGATGGCAATAATTTGTTAAGAGTAGGTGGCCGATTAACCTACTTTGAGTTGAGTTATAGCCACAAACAACCTGTTTTATTAGATGGCAAGCATTAACTTACTCAGTTGCTAATGAGGATGAACATTTTAATTTATTTCATGCGGTTATTATATATTTAATGCTGTTATATGCCAGTTATTATTGTATACTCTAAGTTAGCAGTATTGGCCAACAGGGGGCATTAATGCAGTCAAGTCAGTTATAATGTAAAGCAACTCAAATTACTTCAGTCATTGCTAATTTACCTTAAGCTATAATAACTATTGCATTTCCATTTGATCACACTGGTGTTGATTATGTTTCTTTGTGCTTAAAGGTTACAAGGGTTGTGCTCTGATCCATGAGTTCAAGTATTTCATCGGTCATCCACGATTTCCGTTTCTCTGTAATCTTTATTCATGTGTTGTTCTTTTATCTTTCTCGTTGTTTCTTGTATGATGGTCAGATTTTCCTCTATAGTTTCTGCATTTTTGAATTTTAGCACCTTTGTATTGAGGTTTTTACTCACCTTCAGTCGAACATTGGGATCTTTGAGGTTTCTAACATCATAGTTCTACATCGACTTACTTGTAACCTTCTTCATTCTGACTTTAAATTCACCTACAACTGGTACATGATCGGAATTTATGGTCTGAATAAGACACTAGACCTAATACATCCCATTTTTAACAGCTACGTGAGTCTTGATAACAGTTAAATTAATAACCTCATTTCGTTGTGAAGTTACAAAAGTTGGTTTATATCCTACGTTTTCTATGTCTTAATATGTTTCATAAGAAACTGTATTAATGACTCACCACAAATACTGGGATGTTTATACTGCCCTAGTTTTCAAGATGCGCATTCGCATCACAGTCAATGATCAACTTGAGTCTATTTTTCCAGAAATTTCCTAAGAACGGTTCAAATTTAGTGGTAGTTGTTTGGAATCATCATATGAACAATATAATTTCTACCTTTATTATCTTCACCTTAACCGTTGTTAAATTTTTGGAACGGAAATTCATTAAAGGTAGTATTGAATATGTCGTTAGACTCTTATACAGGCCGTTGAGACTTCAGGCAGATCGCTTATTCATAAACTTTGAACCAATGCTTAATAGACCTCTTATTTGGCCTTTGTAAACTCAGGTCTTTTGAATCAAAACACATCTAACCTTATCAAAAAAACAGTAACTTCTGCTGCTCTTTTTTAATTGCCGTATTGCCAGATTCCAGTAAGAGTCTAAGAAGGTATCCATTGAATTCTGACACGCAACGGTGGGAAAAATCTTTTTTGGACACCTACGTCACGGAGCAAGAGACCCTGGGATCTTTCGTCCGAGTAGAATACTGGACCAGAAGCAAAAACCTTAACCACTGTTCCAGAGAGGTAGTCTTGCCACTTAATAAACAACTAAAATAAAAAACTAAAAACTTATAAATAACCATACCTATTACCGTAAATCAGAAAATATTGCAGACGTTGGGCATAAACTATTAAATAATATGAACCATATGAAATCGTAGGCTTCCACGGCCAGAGTCAGAATTATAGTTTATTCGTCTTCCGGGTTTGGACCGTGTCATTTGTGAGTGACCCAAAAGTGGGTTCATCTCGACGTTTCGCTACAATTGTATGTAGCTTCTTCAGGAGAACAAAGAAAAAGAAAAAAGAAAACAAAAGAACAGGAAGATGGGTAGTTAGCAACGGTAACTCAGTTACTCAACGCAACCAGAGGCGAATACTAACTACCAAGATGGGCATTTGGTCACAGTAACTCAACTACTCAACGCAGCCAGAGGTGAAAACCAAATGCCAGGACAGGGATTCACGTCCAACAGCTCAGAACACTAACGCGTCGAGAGGCGGGGAGTGAATCCGACGATTACTCCGCTACCGCTCTATTTATAGTCGCGGTGCCTGTCGTGTCGGGACGTATCGGCACACTTCGTGGCGCGAACGTCAAGAAGCGCGCGCTGGCCAATCATGTGGCTGCATCGTGGTGGCGGGACCGGACGGTGGCTCTAGACTGAGATTCCAGATGGGAGACAAGTAGTATCCTTCCTCTCGATTGATATTATGGGGATTTTTTCGGATCTCTAGAGATTCGCGGATTTTCCTGGAATAAAAGAAGGGGCTCTTATAAATAATATGGGTTTTTTCGAACAATATGGAATGACCGGTTTCTTGGCAGTGTTCGGCAACTGCAGAATGGGAGAAAAGACCTGATCGAATGCATCTTTGATGCTCTTGAATCCGAGTTTTGACGGAACGACCAGTTTCGCTAATATACACATGTCCACATGAACAAGGAATAGAATAGACACCACAGGAAGATAGGGGCGGTAATAAGTCCTTAGGAGAGGGTAGATATTGTGAGATTTTCTTGGGTGGTCGAAAAGTAGTCCTGATACCTTCTTTGCGAAGAATTTTGCCAATCCTATCAGTGACATTTCGAATATACGGAAGAAAAGCCACAGGAGTATTACTCGAAGATTCTGAATTTGTTGTCCTAGGGTGTAAAGGGGGATGTAGATGTCGGTGTGTAATATTTTGAATTGTGGACTTGGAGTAATCATTGGCGACAAGGGTTTTTTGCAGATGGGCAAGTTCTTCTCTAAGGTTGTCGGGTTCAGAAATCGAAATGGCCCAATGGATGAGAGAGTTGATCACAGAATTCTTTTGGGCAGGATGGTGGTGTGATGAAGCATGTAGGTAACGATTCGTGTGAGTCTTTTTTCTATAAACAGAGTGACCCAATCAGCCATTGGGCTTGGAGGTAACTAACACATCGAGAAAGGGAAGGGACCGATTATTTTCTACTTCCATTGTGAATTTTATACTCGGATGTTGTGAGTTAAGATGATCTAGGAAGGAAGAAAGGGTATGTTGACCATGGGGCCAGATGATAAATGTATCATCAACGTAGCGGAACCAGACTTTTGGTTTTAAGGGGTAAGATTCTAGGGCTAAAGACTCAAAGGCTTCCATGAAAATGTCAGCAATGACAGGGGAAAGGGAGAACCCATTGGTGTTCCAGATATTTGTTTGTAGAAATTGCCTCTAAAAGAAAAATATGTTGAAAGGAGGCATTTTTCGGCAAGATCTGCCAAAATCAAAGACTTGTTATCATTGGTCAAGTGATCTCGCAGAACAACTAGAGAGTCATGTATGGGGATATTGGTAAATAGGGATGATACATCGAAACTGACGAGAATATCTTGGGGATCGACTGTGAGAAAGGAGATTAAGGTGATGAAATGTGTGGAATTTCGGACATAAGAAGAGGTGCGACCAGTATAGGTCTTAAACTGGATTGGATTTGTAGGTAGGAGAGTTAATCGTAGTCACAATGGGACGAAGAGGTACGTTATCTTTATGAATTTTCGGAAGACCCTAAATTCTGGGGCAGATGGAGTTTTTTGGAACTATGGACTTCTTAACATCATCGGAAAGATCGGATTGTTTGATGGCATGGGAAATTTCGCGTTCGACTCTAGGAGTGGGGTCTCGAGAAATTGTATTATAACAGGATGTATCCCTAAGTAAGTCGTTTACTTTCTCTATGTAGGAAGGAGTATCCAGGATGACTGTGGCATTACCTTTGTCTGCAGGAAGGATTATTATCTCAGAAAGAGAACGGAGATTTTTGAGAGCTATGAATTCCTCACGAGATATATTGGAAGTAGGGATTTTGGCTGTATCAAGACATTTAGCGACGTCAAAGCGGATACGGTCGGCTGGAATTTTGGGAATTGTGCGGAGTGCCGCTTCCACATTTGAAACTATTTCTTCGGTAGGAATTCTGGAAGGAGTGATAGCAAAATTAAGACATTTAGATAGAAGACTGCTTTCTGCACTTGTTAATTGGTGAGAAGAAAGATTAACGACGGTGTTATGAGAGGTGAATGAGAAGTAGAAGTGGTGCAATGTGATTTTTTCTTAGATACAAGGGATTGGAATTTCTTTTTGTGAGTTTCGTTGCTTAGAAGAAGGATTTTATCGGCTTGATGATAGGAAATGCGGTCTAAAAGTGACCAATCATCGACACTAAGAATACTGGAGAGTTCAAGATGCAGCTTAAAAAGTTTTTGGGATTGAAAATTAAGGGTTTTTTGAATATGTTGAAGCCGATAAAATCCTTCTTCTAAGCAACGAAACTCACAAAAAGAAATTCCAATCCCTTGTATCTAAGAAAAAATCACATTGCACCACTTCTACTTCTCATTCACCTCTCATTAACACCGTCGTTAATCTTTCTTCTCACCAATTAACAAGTGCAGAAAGCAGTCTTCTATCTAAAGGTCTTAATTTTGCTATCACTCCTTCCAGAATTCCTACCGAAGAAATAGTTTTAAATGTGGAAGCGGCACTCCGCACAATTCCCAAAATTCCAGCCGACCGTATCCGCTTTGACGTCGCTAAATGTCTTGATACAGCCAAAATCCCTACTTCCAATATATCTCGTGAGGAATTCATAGCTCTCAAAAATCTCCGTTCTCTTTCTGAGATAATAATCCTTCCTGCAGACAAAGGTAATGCCACAGTCATCCTGGATACTCCTTCCTACATAGAGAAAGTAAACGACTTACTTAGGGATACATCCTGTTATAATACAATTTCTCGAGACCCCACTCCTAGAGTCGAACGCGAAATTTCCCATGCCATCAAACAATCCGATCTTTCCGATGATGTTAAGAAGTCCATAGTTCCAAAAAACTCCATCTGCCCCAGAATTTATGGTCTTCCGAAAATCCATAAAGATAACGTACCTCTTCGTCCCATTGTGACTACGATTAACTCTCCTACCTACAAACTCGCAAAGTACTTGTCCAATCAGTTTAAGACCTATACTGGTCGCACCTCTTCTTATGTCCGAAATTCCACACATTTTATCACCTTAATCTCCTCTCTCACAGTCGATCCCCAAGATATTCTCGTCAGTTTCGATGTATCATCCCTATTTACCAATATCCCCATACATGACCCTCTAGTTGTTCTGCGAGATCACTTGACCAATGATAACAAGTCTTTGGTTTTGGCAGATCTTGCCGAAAAATGCCTCCTTTCAACATATTTTTCTTATAGAGGCAATTTCTACAAACAAATATCTGGAACACCAATGGGTTCTCCCCTTTCCCCTGTCATTGCTGACATTTTCATGGAAGCCTTTGAGTCTTTAGCCCTAGAATCTTACCCCTTAAAACCAAAAGTCTGGTTCCGCTACGTTGATGATACATTTATCATCTGGCCCCATGGTCAACATACCCTTTCTTCCTTCCTAGATCATCTTAACTCACAACATCCGAGTATAAAATTCACAATGGAAGTAGAAAATAATCGGTCCCTTCCCTTTCTCGATGTGTTAGTCACCTCCAAGCCCAATGGCCGATTGGGTCACTCTGTTTATACAAAAAAGACTCACACGAATCGTTACCTACATGCTTCATCACACCACCATCCTGCCCAAAAGAATTCTGTGATCAACTCTCTCATCCATCGGGCCATTTCGATTTCTGAACCCGACAACCTTAGAGAAGAACTTGGCCATCTGCAAAAAACCCTTGTCGCCAATGATTACTCCAAGTCCACAATTCAAAATATTACACACCGACATCTACATCCCCCTTTACACCCTAGGACAACAAATTCAGAATCTTCGAGTAATACTCCTGTGGCTTTTCTTCCGTATATTCGAAATGTCACTGATAGGATTGGCAAAATTCTTCGCAAAGAAGGTATCAGGACTACTTTTCGACCACCCAAGAAAATCTCACAATATCTACCCTCTCCTAAGGACTTATTACCGCCCCTATCTTCCTGTGGTGTCTATTCTATTCCTTGTTCATGTGGACATGTGTATATTAGCGAAACTGGTCGTTCCGTCAAAACTCGGATTCAAGAGCATCAAAGATGCATTCGATCAGGTCTTTTCTCCCATTCTGCAGTTGCCGAACACTGCCAAGAAACCGGTCATTCCATATTGTTCGAAAAAACCCATATTATTTATAAGAGCCCCTTCTTTTATTCCAGGAAAATCCGCGAATCTCTAGAGATCCGAAAAAATCCCCATAATATCAATCGAGAGGAAGGATACTACTTGTCTCCCATCTGGAATCTCAGTCTAGAGCCACCGTCCGGTCCCGCCACCACGATGCAGCCACATGATTGGCCAGCGCGCGCTTCTTGACGTTCGCGCCACGAAGTGTGCCGTTACGTCCCGACACGACAGGCACCGCGACTATAAATAGAGCGGTAGCGGAGTAATCGTCGGATTCACTCCCCGCCTCTCGACGCGTTAGTGTTCTGAGCTGTTGGACGTGAATCCCTGTCCTGGCATTTGGTTTTCACCTCTGGCTGCGTTGAGTAGTTGAGTTACTGTGACCAAATGCCCATCTTGGTAGTTAGTATTCGCCTCTGGTTGCGTTGAGTAACTGAGTTACCGTTGCTAACTACCCATCTTCCTGTTCTTTTGTTTTCTTTTTTCTTTTTCTTTGTTCTCCTGAAGAAGCTACATACAATTGTAGCGAAACGTCGAGATGAACCCACTTTTGGGTCACTCACAAATGACACGGTCCAAACCCGGAAGACGAATAAACTATAAATATGAACCATAAATTTCAGATTTCTATTTCAATTTCCTCCTCTCTCCTTCTGCTCCTTTTTCTTCATCGTCCCAGAAATCAGACAGTGTACTTCTCTAAATTCTTTCCCTCCTCTCAACATTATGTTTACCATGTTTCTTTTATCCAGCCCGAAGTCCATTCGCCTCTCGAAATCTCCGGCAGTTAAAAATGTTGGCGGGAGCGTCTGGGACCCCACAAATAGTACAGTTTGCCGAGGCAGATTAAAAAGAATTAATTAATTAATAAGAAGCTACCTTACTATACTGGAGTTTACCTACAGAACTTTCATTTCAGTCATCGTGGCCTCGGTTGATTTTTAAAAATACCTTTTGACGTCTGTATACGCCTTGAAATGAGAAGCCGTCAATGCTTTGTAAGAGACGTAATCGTCGATTGCGCAAACTAGGATTTGTACCTCATTGACTATCTTTCTATTTTTTAATAACCAGTATTCCCTCTTGAGTTTTCTTCGTTAGACAGGTCCTGGTAATTGTTTTATCAGTCCCTTTCTCGAGAACTTTAGGAACATGATGTACTTTGGAAGTTCAGGTCATTGGAATCGACTACATTTACCTCTCGTTACATCAGTATATCTATAGGTTCCCTGCACTGTTCGTTGTTTTATGCAACAGCGGAAGTTGATTCCGATTTTAGATGTGAACATTATCCAATGCTTGTTAATAATCATTTAATAATGGAGTTTGTTAATATTCAGGTATACTTGAGGCTGATCTAGTTGAGTATCAGGATGGTGTCTCTGCATCACGATTTTCTGAATGTGTTTGTGTAACTGCTAATTAATTTATTTTGCTTGTTAGTTTCTTGGTTTTTAGCGACTCTGTATTCTGTAGAGATTATAGTAATTTTAAGGTCTTTTACTCTTGGGTTTTGCACGTATTTTTCAGTAGCCATGTTTTACCTTGCGGCTCAATATTAGGAGCAGAGGTAGAATGCGCGGCTAAAGTCGGCTCTCTGGTTCCCTTTGTGTTTATATTTAAAGACAAAAGAGCTACTCATGGACCATCACTTAAGGCAACACCAAGAAAGATGTTGCTCAGTGGACCAAGATGCTGATTCCGAGCCTAAGGGACTGGGTAGAATGTCTGTTTAAGGGCGTATCTTCATATGTTGAAAAAGACAGATACAGATACTCCGACATTGTTATTCACACAATGTTGGAGTTTAATATATGTACAGTGGAGAGAAACAGAATGTATAAAAAAATAGGTATGAACCCTGTGACTGTAAGACAGATGATCATGAAGATGGAGGGAAGTACGGAGGGATGGAATAGTGTTCACAATTACATCCGAGCAGTCATTAAAAGGAAAGAAGAAGAAGAGAAACACCAACCGGGCCAACGACAGACATAAAATCTTATTACTATTTTAATGGGAATAGGCCGCATTTAAACCTAAAATAAGTTTATTGACGTTTGAATCTTTGATCTTTGATCTTGCACTGATAACTTGTTTATCTTCTTCTTTTAGTTCCATGACCGTTATCGATCGTTGGATATCATGTTGGCTACCACATTCGCTATCGCAACTTTATTGGCAGCAGCTCTAAATAACGATGTAGTTGATTTTTCCTTCCATTGTCTTAGATTTGTCAGCCATGATGTTCTTCTTCTACCAGGACCACGATTACTACCTTTCCCTGAATGATCAGATGTAAAATATCATATTTTTCAGAGTGTGAAATATATTTCTTTATTATATTGACCAGTTGTGTTGTTTGGTTCAGTTGTCTAAGGACCTCCTCATTTCTAACTGTGTCGACCCAGCTTATTTTCAGTAGTCGTCTGTATACCCACATTTCAAAGGCTGTCAAGCGTTTAAGGATAGCCTTAGTTAGAGTCTACGCTTCCACTCCATACAGCAGGACAGGAAAGATGTAGCAAGATGTCATTCGAACTCTAAGGTCAATGCTAAGATCGTGACTGCAAAGTACGTTTCTCATTTTTACAAAAGCAGCTTGGGCTTGTTCTATTCGGCTTTTAATTTCTACGGTTAGATCACAGCTCTCATTGATATTACTGCCGAGATACACGAGTTTCTCTACTCTGTCCAGTGTGGCATCTCCGACTTTTATACCGTCATCCTGTATATAATTTTGTTTGCTTAATCATATATTTAGTTTTCTTAACGTTGAGTTTTAATCCACACTGATCACAAGTCTGTTTTATTTTGTTCATTAGATTTTAAGGTCTTCTCCGCAATTAGCAAGCACTAAGGTATCGTCGGCATATTTAATATTGTTGACGGTTACTCCATTTACAATAATAGGTACCTTCGGTTGTCTCCATTAAAGCTTCCTTAAATATTTCCTCCGAATATAAGATAAAAAGTAAAGGTGGAAATATACAGTTTTGTCTCACTCCTCTTTTTATATATATTTCATCCGACAGTTCTTGTTCAACCTTTATTCTTGCGATTTGATGCCAGTATAAATTTTTAATTATTCGTAGATCTTTATCGTCAAATAAAGTCGTTTCCAATATTTCTAGCATTTTGTTATGTCGGACTTTGTCAAAGCCTTTTCAAAATCGATTGCACAAATGTACACATTTTGATTTATATCTCTGCATCTCTGTACTAGCACCTGTATACTAAACAAGGCTTCTCTTGAACCCAAGCCACTCCTAAACTCAAATTGAGTATTGCTAGTTCTGTCCTCTAACAGCGTGTAAATTCTGCTGTATATTACTCGCAGGGAGATCTTCAAAACGTGACTCATCAGACTTATTGTCCGATAATCACCGTACGTGAATCACCGTGGACGATGTTTCTTAGGTATTGTGACAAATGTCGACTTTAACCAATCAGTTGGTAATATCCCAGTATCATAAATTCTGTTACACAGAGCTTTAATTCCATTTTCTCCCCAAAACTTTAGTATTTAAGCACTTACTTCATCGGGGCCAAGTGCTTTTCCATTTTTTCCCCTTGTATTGAAAGTGTAACCTCACTTTCTGTTATACATGGACCTGATATAGCAATCGGTGTATCGTGTTCTACTCTCTCATCTTCAAATAATTCAGAAATGTAGTTTTCCCATTCTTTTAACTGTTCATTGATGTCTAATATTCTGTGTCTGTTTCTGTCTTCTAAACTTTGGGATACTTGTTTCCGTTTGTTTCTAGCGACCTCTTTTAATTTCTTGTGCAGATGAAATGTATCGTGTTTCTTTTCATATTGATCAATTTCATTATATTCTGTACTATGAAATTGTGTTTTCGTGTGTCTTATCTTCTGCCTGATTATTGCGTGGATCCTCGTTTTTATCTTTATTTCTGACTTCTCTTCTTTGATCCATAAGTCTCAGTATTTCTTCTGTCATCCACCCATGTTTTTTTCTTGCTTTTAACTCACTCAATTTTGTTTCTTGAACAGTCTTTAATTGTCGTCCAGTTGTTTATACTCCAACAATTAATAGAAAAAAGAATTGTGTTTGGTACCTAAGTACATCTAGCCTTCATCGACCTAGAAAAGGCGTATGATACAGTTCCAAGACTTAAATTGTGTCAAGCTTTACAACAACTCGCCATTAGTTCATACATTTTAGGAATAATCACAGAAGTATACACGGATAACACTACTTACCTAAAAATTAGAAATAGACTATCAGATCTAATAAAAGTAACTAAAGAACAAAACAAGGATGCAGTATGTCACCCTTACTGTTTAATCTATTTATTGAGGCAGCCCTCCAAGATTGGAAAAACCACTGCCAGGAAATGGGAATCCCCATAGAAAATGAAGTACTGTTCTCCCTGAACTTTACAGATAACCAAGTGGTCCTAGCTCAAGATTCTTATGATCTAGAATTTATGATAAAGCATCTGTCTACAGGCAATTTGTAAAATGCGGATTAAAAGTCAGCATGAAGAAAACAAAATACTTAGTTACCTACCAATTCAGATACGGTTTCAAGTGTAGACAGAGGAGGACGTGGAAATCAAACAAGTGGAAAAATTTAAATATTTAGGTGCATTCATTGCTAAGAACGGCTTGGAACAAACCGAAATTAAACACCGAATTAATCAGGGACGTAAAATTGTAGGATTGCTGAACTCTTTATGGTGGGATCGTAACATTTCCAAAAGGAACAAAAAAGAATAGAGCAAACCTTGGTCGAATCAGTTCTTTGTTATGGCTCTGAAGTATGGACAATTAATGCAGACCTGAAGAGAAGATTGTTGGCAGTTGAAATGGATTATTTGAGGAAAGGAAGACCAACGAATCTATAAGAAATAACATGAATGTTACAGAAACGGTCATTGACAGGTAGAGCTTGTTTGGAGAACCATGCCTTGGACCGGGACGATTGGCGGAGGAGAACGGGAATATGGCGACAGCCGTCTCCAAAATGTATTGTATTTACAAGTTGGATTAATAACAAACGTCAATAAACTTATTTTAACCTTCAATTGTGGCTCATTCCCATTAAAATAATAATTACTTTAAAATTCCACAAGAAAATAGCTTCAAAACAATAGACAAGATCTTGATAAGAGAAGAGAGAGTTCCAAAAATATCGTCAGTCTTACAGCGGCCACCCCACTTTTGGAGTATAGGCTATTCTACGAATATACGACTGTTTTGGTTTACTGCGACAACGAATATTTTGCTGTGCAAGTAGAAGTATGAAGGTCCATTGGTCTAATCATTATTCCAATAAAACGGGTCTACTAGTATGACATCTAAAATAAAATTATTTCAGTTAAAATCTACAAATAAATACAATGACGTCTATGAAGCCAAATTTGTTCATCACACATTTGGGTAAGCTTTCCGTGAAATGTAAACACCAAAGAGGCGTGCCGGGTTTCTTTTATATAACACATTTTATTACTTTATTAGGTCTTACAACTGTAATAAAAAGAAATATACTATTTTTAATATAAATGAAAAGAAATTGTCAGAACGATGTTTCTCAAACTAGAAAAAGGATCTTATATTTCACTTTGTTAGTTTTAAATATTTTGTTTGCTTTGAGTTTACGTACTCTTAAAAGTTCCGAAAGTAACGGGTATAACATACCGGCTATTGATAGTTGTTAAAGTACCGAGTGGTTACAGATATTAAAAATTAACTAAAATTTATATACAGTTTCATATATCGCCGACTGATTATATCTGAGAATCTGATCGTTGATGATAGTTTTAGACGATTAAGAGAATAAGTGAATAAGTAAGTTTTTTCGTTTTTTTAATATTAATTGAATATTCGACTAAAAAATTTACACTATTTGATCACTTAAGTATTGTTACATTTCGTTTAAATCACATAATTCAAAAACCAACTTGTTTACAATAAAATAATTGAAATGAAAAAATAAACTCCATGATTATATACTTCAAAATCTGAATTACAACTGGTTTATAAAGTATTAACTTTATATTTATATCATGACTTCATATTTAAATCTAAGGTTTATATCTGTCGTAACAGTATTTTAAAAATGGGGAGAATTTACTATTGTACAGTTCAGTACATTGGACCATTTAAATTGACACCTTAAAACAAATTTAAAACAGTCGTATATTCGTGGAATGGAGTATACTGTACGTGCGACAGTCAACTGCGCACAAGTAAGAGAGAGCGGTTTTAGTTGGTAGTCAGGATAATAGATACCTGAATCTTTGGCACTGCTATCTTTGGTACTTTAAACCCAAATTTCAATAAATTAATTTTAATTACCCTGTCAGGAATTTCCTGAATTTGTGCAGTGTTTTATATTTTGTGTTTTGCAATGAATTGTTCGAGTCTTTTTTTATTTAGTGTAGGGTCCACTCATGATACTATGAATAACAAGATAGGATCTTCTCGTAGCTCAAAATCGGTCGGGTTCGCGCATGCCTTCATTGGAGACTAGAATTTGAATTCTTGTTAAAGTTAAATGAGATTTGTATGCATTCTGTGATGAAATTACTAGACGAAAATAAGTTAAGAGGTTTAATAATTACAATAATCGTACACATAAGGATATCTCCAAACTATTTATTAAAGATTATTTATTGATATATACAAAAACTGACATTTCGAGCGTGCAAGTCTCCAATGACGTCACAAAAACATGCGCAATATCTTATCTTATAGTCATAGTATCATGGGGTCCACTTGTGACCAATTCTTAAATTCTCTCCTGGTATTGGCTTTTGTCGATAATTACAGTTGCGGTACCCTGGTCAACTGATAATATTATTAGAGTTTATAAAGTAGTTGGAGAAACTGGCCACATAATGAACTTAGATAAGCCTTAAATTACATAAGGTCCATAATAAAGGATTACATTTTTTAAGGAAACTAAGTGTCTTAAGAATTATAATGATCGTTACTCTAATTATCTAATTTAAGTGTCATGTGACCTCATTGTGTGGCTAGTTCCAACTACTTTTTATAAACCCATTTTGGATATTATTAAAAATTAACTACGCCCTCGCCAATAGTTACTGATTTTGTTTTATATTAGGCATACTCTACCTCTGATCCAAAGGAGGATGATGTAACACAATTAATATGTCATCACTGCCACCCGATGACGTAGTATGGTGTGATCGGATGCTGTCAATTGATATTTAGTCAGTCATTAGATTGCAAGCTCTGGACATAATGTTGTTGTAACCTATTTTTTTAAGATGTTGTAAGTTATTGTTCTTTTCGGTAATTATACCGCTCACAGTAATGTGCATTTTATTTATTTCAACCTGCAATTGCTACTAGTTGTATTTTTACAATAGTAAAAGTACCAGATACCAAGAAACACGAAAATAATCTTATCCCTGTCGTGTACCTCACACCTTATAACCTACAACCCTTATAGTACCTATTTAATTTTGCGTTTGCTTTATTTCCAGTTCTCAAAATCTTTTGGAGGAAACGGTTTTTAAGTATTAACTAATTTATTGAAATAGGTTTCCCAGTTTCATTTTCCATTACTTGTGTTCTTATTCATAATTTGATACTGTTTTCTGTCAATCGAAATGCTTGTACTTGGCCGTTCTTTTTTGTTATAACTGCACAAGTTATTTATATTTTGATGAGCTTTGGATCGCACAAGTTGTGGTAGGTACAAATTGTATTGCTAAAAACTAATGTATAATACTAAAAAGGATGTGTCGAATAGTGTTGAAAGTGTTTGTTTACTCTCAATACCTTGATTTCGCCGACTGAAATCAGTGGGAGCTTTTTGTAAGTACTTTATCAGATATTGTTTATTTTATTAATATTGTTGTGGCGTACTTATAAAATTTCGTACTTTAAAAATCATACTATGCAAACGTTTCGACAACTCATGTCACCGCTCTCATTTCGATGTATTGTATTCGGTAATGCGTTTGTCTCCACTACAATTCATGACATATACAAACAATTATATACAAAAGTACAAAAGACACATAATTACTATTTTCATCGGAATAAGCCACAGTTAAAGTTTAAAAGAAAATTATTGACGCTTCTATTTGCACTTCGGAAATTCTTCTTCTTCTTAAAATATTAACTTTAATAAAGTATTTGAGAAAGATTTCCGAAGCGTAAATTGAAATGTCAATAAACTTATTTTAAACTTGAACTGTGGCTATTCCACAGAAAAATAAACAATCAGAATGCCCGCGCTGCTTGAAAAAATAAGTACGCGCATTTCGTTCGCGCAGACTGAATCAGCCATATTTTAAGCGGAACCAGAGCTGTGCAGTCACATTTTATCTGGTGTGCATAGACAAATAATTAACCCGGTTTAATTTATTTACAGCAACTACAGAAATAATATTTATCCACTGTTTTATTCGTACTTTTAGTTGAAAAATATATTAAATTATTTCAAATGGACTAAATTATTAATCTATAAAAATTTAAACAAAATATAAGAAATGAACTTAATGCACTACACCATATAAATAAAAAGGTTACATTTATCTGGATACCTTCACACATTAGCAACGAGGAAGTTGCTATTAGCAACTATTAATCAATTAGCATTAAAATCCATCAAAAATGAAAATGTTCCAGAAATTACTAAATACCCCCACACCGACCATAAACGACAGTCCATGAATCATATAATAAATTTATGGCAAGCCACCTTGGATGCAACAGACTCTAAGTTGAAAACAATAAAGCCTCGAGTAGACACCAGCCTACCACAATAAGGAAAAAGAAGAGATCAAGTAATCGTAAATCGTCTTCGAATCGGCCACACAATACTAGCACACCAACACCTTCTAAATAAAGAACCAGCTCCAATTTGTACATACCTACTGCTCTACTCAACTCACAGTGAAGCATCTGATAGTCGACTGTCCGCAGTTCCAACCTCAGAGAACATGCCGAGGAATTAGTGGAACCCTTAGAAGTGCGCTTACGACAAATATCTCGGATTTATTGCAGTTTCTAAAAGACATAAACATTTATAATAAACTTTAATTTAACAAACTGTACTACTGTGTATGTCCCACCACTAATAACCCTTGGTGGTTGATGTGGGTTTTGTATGTTTAAATAAAAAAAAAAATTTTGATTACAGTTCTGTCGAAGATTGTCACAAATTTCTCAATTCGAGTCTATGTTTCCGTCTAAAACATGGCGTTCGCGTGCTGACAAACTTCAAAGGCAACATCTGAGAGTGGGCATTCTGATTATTATTTATTCTGTGCTTATTCCCATTAAAATAGTAAGTACTTTAATATACCACAAGAAAATAGCTTCAGAACATTATAAAAGACACATATCTTGGAAAGATGCAATAATAAAACAAAAGTTATGATTTTATATTTCTGTTACCAAATGTCTATTTTAGTTAAAAAAATTTACAAAATTTGTTTCAAACTTACAAATAAATGTATTAACAAAATACTTTCTCTATTTATAATTTTTATAAATATTACATCTTAAACTGAATGCACTTTATATTTTTTGCCTCCATGGGAAGCGTGCTTTTTGGCGTATTTGTCTGCGCTTTTATGATGTTTTTCAAAACCACCCTGTCCTTTATGAGCTTTGGCATCAGAATCATGATGTGTTTTTCCAGATTTATATGCCTTACCGCCGGTTTTGGCTGACGATGCATTCTAAAATAAAAATAATGAATTTGTTAATATTTATTGTTTGCTACATAAACTGTAATAAAGGAAAATCGACAAATTTAATGTTTTTATTTATACTGGTCATACTGTAGATTCTACACTTTACTCTGTAAAATAGTCCGATTTAAGATAAATTGCTTTAATAAAATGTTGATATTAAGAACGATTCAGGGTGTTAAAGTGGAAATTTAAAATTTAAATTTTTGCTATCTTTCATGTTTGTGAACATTTAAGTATAAACATTCATAACTGGGTACTATAAAACATCAGAAATTATAATTTAGTGTATACTTTAATGCAGCTTATAGAGGGCGCCACATATGCCTCATATGCATCGAGCAAAAAGACAATAGAGGAAATTGTAAAGCTAGTGGGTGCACAAATATTGTTAGACAGGAAGTGCGATCTTTAGAGGCCACATTAAACAAGGAAAGAGAGTCTCTCTCCTTGTTTGACATCAAATTTAGTTGGGTTATGTTATTGTTTGTCCCAAATGTCACATGAAATCTTATTTATATTGAAGTGTTTTAACAATTGTGTCGCATTTTAGACTATTACCGTTAATAATTAATTAAAACTTTCTCGTCTAAGACACATTCTGAAAAATATTATATAGCTACTGTTAATAAGTGTCGGAAAATTTAAATTTGGCGCATTCGCATTTCCGGATATATCCGCCATCAGAGGCCACTTTTTTGGTCTTCTTTTCATAAGGATTAGATTCCCTCTTTTGTCTTTTTGCTCGATGCTCATATGTGACATACATTTGCACTTAACTTTTGTATTCTTTAAGTTACAGGCTTTTGTGATAAAAAATATTAAACATACATTATTTTAACAAACAAAGGTATACTTGTTAATAACTTCAAAACTCAACAGTTTTCGATATAATCGCATTTTACAAATAATATCAATAATTACAACTACATAATTTAGATTTAAAGCAATTACTCCAGGCAACGAAAGAAAATTGGACAAAAACATCAATACTTCATCAATCTATATCAATATTACATCAATTTATTGGTATAAAAAATTACAAACAATTATAACAAATACTACATCAATTTATTGGTATAAAATACCTTTAATAAAGTTAATAACGAAATATTAAATAAAATAAATATATCAGCAGGATAATTTGCAATAGAATTTGACAAAATAACAGAATGATTGGATTTTACATTAAACGATTTACATTTTACGATTAAATCCATAACCAAAACATTTTATTTATAAACCAAATTAAAACATAGATAAATTAAATAACATTATACTTTTTGTCAAAGTAAGTGTTCAATATGTCCACTATTTTCTTTAATTCATTTGTCAACACATTCCATAAGAAATCGTCTCATATCAAATAGCATCATTGGTTCTAAATAAACTTTATTATTCTTTTGGGATTTTTTGTGAATCAAATAATTCTAATAATATCTCACCACGTGACCAAGGAATATGACTTCCACGAACAATCCAACGTTCAGGAAAGTTGTATTTAAGTATGTTCTCACTGCCCTCTCTAAGTAATGTGGTGGAGTACCATCTTGCATAAACCATATATTTCGGGTTAAGTTTGATGACAATTCTTCCAATAAATCAATTAAATTATTTTATACAAAATGTAAATAAATCTCACCATTCAAATTACAAGGTAATTCGCATGTCCGTAAAAAATAATTACTAATGGTTCCAAACCATAGTTTCAAGGAACAGGGCCAGAAGATCCTTGCTTAACGGTGCTATAGATAGATATCTCTTCGGCCATTTCTCATCTTCTTCTCATCTCTATAGAATAGAAACATAATAGCCTTGTTCCAGTCTGTTAGAATATTGACGTTAAGAAGGCAGATATTGAACAGTAGTGTAATTTTTTCAAGTGATAGATCTCCTTCAATTTTTAATGCTTCTGACACCATTTCGTCTTCGCCTGGGATTCGATTATTTTTAACTTTTTTCAGGGACTTTTTGATTGCTAATTTTGTTATATCGGGCATTAAATCTAATTCTTGGTTTAGTACCCTAGTTTTTAAAATAATTGGAGTTGAAAAATTATATTTTTCTTTTGATCTATATAGCTCTGTATAGCACTCTTCGACTATGGTTAATATTTCAGCGTGGTCTCTTCTCCAGCTGCTTCTGAGTTTGTTAATTTATATGCAGACTCCTTCTCAACACTTTCATGTCCCTATTTTGCTGTATTGCTTGTTTACTCTTTTATAATTTGTAGTTTCTTATGTCTTTTCTTATTGCCTTTGTGATCGTCTTATTTATTTTATTTAGTGTTATACTGTTATCTCCTTTCATCTGTCTTTGGTCTATAAGAGTTTTCATAAGTTGACTTGGTTTTTTATCCTTTTAGTTTGTTGGACAATATTTAGTTTCAGCCTGTTTGTTTGTTTCTTTAATATATTGATGTCTGTTTTTGTTGTGTCTTTTAATGAATTATCAATATATTTTTCGAGCTCCTGAATATTAGCTGGTTTTGTCCATTTCTTTGGTTTGTTTTGACTCTTTTTTTGGACGATATCGTTATTTTCCCTCTTAACAACCTGTGATCACTGCTTGTACCCAACTGGTTTAACATAATTATGTCTTTAAATAATTCTTTTTTGCTTGTTAAGGAATAGTCGATTTCGGTAGTTCCTATTTTGATGTTAAAATCACCACCTACTATTCAAAAGTTGCCAGTATTTTCCTGATTGCACAGGATATTATTGATCGTAGAATATTTGGACTTCTTCGCCTGGATGTCCTGTAGAAGGGGCGAACACTTAAACAATCTTCAGGATATATCGTATGCTTAGTTTGATATTTAAGTAGACCACCGTTGTTGAGATTTGGTTTATTGACACAATTCGGCTGGCAATTTGTTTGTGAATAGAAAATTAACCACTCCGATTGTCGATTCTTCTTCTCCTTGGTAGAACCATAAATGGCCTGATCGGAGTGTGATAAGATTCTCTTCCTTTTTTCTTACTTTACTGATACCCACAATATCTCAATTCACTTGTGAGAGTTCTTCCTCCATTTTTTCCAATCTCTCCTCGGAAGAGACTGATCGAGCATTATATGTGACAATGCACTTTTTGAGTAGTGTTGGTTTACAGTGATCGGGTTTTTGGCATTTAAACACAGTGCTTGCCTTGTAGGTTGGTGAGTATTCATATTCACACAAGTAGCTGGGGACATTTGGTCAATTCCTGTAGAGCTCCGCGTACAGAAACAAAGCTGATATTCAATGGAATTTCACCCAGTATCCCAAGAGAATTGTTAGAGTTCGCTTAACGTGTGACCATTCATTTTTAGCACGATAGCTTCTACCTTAACTTACGGCACCCAGGAGTATTATTACTCGCTAATTACAAAGACCGTTATTATTCGGTTTCTTTTTAGTTAGTTATTCCATATATTTTAGTATAGTTATTGAATAGAAGCTTCAACACTATATATTTTTCTTCTGCTTGATTTTCATTTTTTAATTCTTGGCTATTTTCGTCTTTATTTTGGGCCCAAATAGCATATTAGCTAACCCCACATCTGCACTTAACGCCTCAAACGTCATATAGCCAACTTTTCTATTATCACTTAATAAGTAGGGTTATTTAGTTCCTATAATTTTCTTCTGAAGATCTCCATATTTCTTTCTGTATTCTCTTAAAACGTATGCCTTAACATATAATTATTGGGCAGCTGTTACATTTATTTATACACTGCTCTTTTGGTTTATTATTCTACTGTCTTTGGGTAATTTATATTTGAATATATTGTTAAAAGTTCAATTGTAATAAAAGCTATCTTTGCACGTTATCCCGATATTAGTATATGGAAAGATATTCAGCACGACCAGTAAGCCCATAAAATATAAACTTGCTTGAAGCTAGATGATGTTTTAAATTTGTTCACTGACTAAAATATTTAAATCGCTCAAAAATAATAGCAACTAGAACTTATAGTATCTTATATCCAGTACATTATATAATATCTGTATACTAATATTACCCACCTTATGATTCTTTCCTTTCTTTTTGGCGAAACTTTCGGAAGAATATTTTGAATTTTTCTTCCCAAAAATTTCGAATTCGCCACTCTTTTCTCCGTTACTAAAGAAACTGTCATGTTTGTTAGATTCGTCTTTATGGTACTTCTCGCGGAAACCCTGAAAAGACAAGATAATTATAAATATTATTTTTTAAATTATTATATTATTTTATATTATTTTTATATTCTTATTTTTATTATTATAATAATCTAAACGAAAAGTTATGAATTGAAAAAGACTGATATGTTTTTGTATACACATAACAAATGAATAAATGGAAAAGAAAATTAAAAGTGTGTAAGATATGTAATTCCTAGCTGAGCCCTTTCAGTTTATGAAGCCATCCTCAGAGCTATGGTTAAAAACTTAAAACTTACCGCTACTAAAAAGGGATCATATTTGTGAAAAACTACAAAACTTTCATCAAATGTTTTCAAAAAATCATCTAAAAGACAACACATTAAGTGACTTCACAAAAAACACATTAAATTTTTTTGCTTATGGTACAGGTGCAAGCACACAACCATCTGGGTTAAATTGTTTGTCACCTCAACTCATCCAGATGGTTGTGTGCTTG
The DNA here is from genome assembly GCA_918026665.1 of Diabrotica balteata. Lineage (NCBI taxonomy): Eukaryota > Metazoa > Arthropoda > Insecta > Coleoptera > Chrysomelidae > Diabrotica > Diabrotica balteata. Next base: position 63,451,076 of record OU898282.1, read on the forward strand.
CAAACATTTTTAATGTGTTTTTTGTGAAGTCACTTAATATGCGTGTTGTACATGTTTTTTTTTTAATTTTAGGAGTTATGGTACAGGTGCAAGCACACAACCATCTGGGTTAAATTGTTTGTCACCTCAACTCATCCAGATGGTTGGGTGCTTGCAAACATTTTTCATGTGTTTTTTGTGAAGTCACTTAGTATGCGTGTTGTACATGTTTTTTTTTAATTTTAGGAGTTTTTTAACTTTTGAAGAAATTTTGTGTTTTGTTACCGATGGAGTCCCTCTTTAGTAGTGGTACTTTTATAAAATGTTGACCATTTATTCATTCATTTGAAAAGTTGTGAGCAATCAAGAACCTATATGCAGATATTTATTAGCGTAGCTGCCTAGAACACACAAAATACATACATTCAAAATTATAATTTCTAAAGTGCAATTTAGAAATAGCAGATCAATCTTAGAAAATATGTACACTTCAATTTACTATGACATATACATTATATAGTATACAAGACGAAATAAATTCATTAATGATAACAACACTATAAAAAACGCGAAAACTGTATATCTGGGAGCTGATGCAAATCATCTGACTCATCAAATTCATCGAGGAGAATGTCGTGGAGAAATCAATTTATTGACTCAATTATATTTTTCCATGCGTAAAATAATATTAAAAATCTTGAAATTGAATTAAGGAACATTATTAAGTATTTATTAATTATATCTAACACTAGGAATGGAGTTAGTATAATTGCTGATAGAGACAAGTAAGCAAATGCAGTACAAGTTGTAGAAACGAGTGATAAAATAATGCCAGTAGTCTGGATGAGAATAATCAATTAGAAGAAATACTGAGTGATATTCCAATCCTACCTCTGAGGAGAGAGTCATAGTAGAAACTAATTTTATAAACATGTGGGTCAATCCAAGGGAAGATATGACGCAATACATGTAGTAGTAGTATGCAGTACAATTTTCTTTAGATTTACAAATGAAGCTGAAGATGATATGCTAAAATTAGTACAAGCATTAGATAGGGCAAGTATTAACATATTCTTTCAAAAAAGGAAAAGCCAACAAAAAAGTATTTTCTTAATTTATTTCTACTTTTCCTTTTATCCTAACAGTGTGTCGGATTTGGGCTAGCTGTTTTACTTTCTATTTAGCTATCTTTTTTATTATTTTCTATCTTGTCACTATTTTAAATTCCTCAAATGACTTTTGTTTAACTTTCCCCACCTCTACTACATGCTCTATCCATTTTTTTTCTTGGCCTGTCCCCTTTTCTTTTTACGATGTTCTTTGCTTTATCGACTTTTCTCGCAATTGTATTGGTTTAAATCCTCGTCAGATACTTATATCAATTCATTTGTCTCTTTGCTATTTTATTCATTATTGGTTGGCCATTCTCCTAATAGTCTCGTTGTTATCCCATTTTGTCTTTCCAACTACCTCTCTTAGGTGTCTCATCTCATTTTAATTTATCTTGCTTTTATGTTTTTCTAGAATTGTACAGTTATAGAGTAGTTCATAACAAGAAAAGAATATATACAACAAAATAAAGACTGCGAGTTAAATAGTTAGTGATACTGTGAGCCAACAACATAAGTTAATTGGAGGATAAACCAAAATATTGGAGAAAACCACAAAAATCAAATGATGGATATTAAAAAATTAAAAAAGGGTATTTATGGCAAAAATAGCAAAAAATGTGCTGAAATATGAAAGGAAACTTAATAAAATTTGGAAAAATATGGCCAATTTATTAGATATACTGCTATAGAAGTACTTGAAAAAACATCAGGAAACAAGTATGAGAATAAAAATACCTTGTACTGGTTAAATGAAGTTTAAGACAAAAATAAAGAGAAAAAAGAATATATAATCAGTACTCAGAAAATAGAGGGTTAAATAAAGATATATAAAATAGTTAAACATATAATGAAGAAAGTAAAAGATTTTATTCAAATTGGATGTCAGATTGATTAAAATAATAAACTACTAGTACCTGCACGAAAAGGATTCAAAAAGAGATGGAAAAAGTACTTTGACAATCATTGACAGACATTAAATGAACAATTTCATAGAAAATCAATTAAATTAACGGAAATAGTAACAACAATGATCACCAAAATAATATTCCAGAAAGCTGTTCAAGAAAGTTGGACCAAATCATATTCCTGGGAAGTATAGTGCAATTTAAAAAACGCAGAAACAAGTTGGCTAACAGGCTGATTTATTATAAATATGAAGGTGGGACAAATTTCAATCAGATAAAGACACAGTATATTAGTTTACAAAAACAAAGGAGATATACAACAATGTACAAATTACAGGACCATAAAACTACTTAGCTACACAACGAAAATATGGGAGAGAGTAACTGATAGGTGGATCAGTAAGCAAACCAAAATATCAGGTAATCAGTTTGGTTTTATGCAAGGCAGATCCAACACAAAAGAAATTTTCATTATAAAGGCAGCTATAATAAAAAGGAGTTATTAAAAGTAAAATAAGAATTATAAATGGTGAAAAATAATAGTTTTATGTATTTAGAATAAGTATTACAGAGTAATGGGCAAGTATATGGAGACGTATGCAGTAGAATTAGGGTCGAATGGATGAAATGAAAGGTAATGAATTGTTTTTTGTGTGACAGAAATATTAGAATGAACCCGAAGGGAAAATTCTATGCATGTGTCATAAGACCAGCCATAATGTACGGACGTGATTGTTGGACAATTAAAAATAAGGAGAAATAATGAATGCATGTGAGGCAAATGAGTATGCTTAGGTGGATGAGAAAGTGACAAAAAATAATAAAATTACGAAGGAGTATATTAGGAGAAATCTAGGGGTAGCACCAATTAATGTCAAAATGAGAGTGCATAGGCTTAATGGTTCAGCCATGTTCAACGTCGAGGAGTTAATCACCCAATAGGAAAAATTGTTGATCTGCAAGTTCCTGGTAGGAGTAGGATGGATAGACCAAAAAATATCTAAGGGGAGACGCTTAAGCAGGACATGTCGGTAAAGGGGATTATTAGTGGTATGTCTCAAGATAGAAATTTATAGAAAAATGTAATTAGGGACGCTGATCTAGCATAGAAATAAAGGCAAAGAGAATGATGTTAATTAAATATTTACTATTCATGTTATTTAAAATTTTCATCTATTATGTATAAATATAAATACTTACTTTCAAGTAATTTGCTTTCTTATGTTTCTTCCCTTCTTGGTACTTTAAGCCATGATGGGACCCTCCACTACTGTGTTTAGCTGATTGATGACCACCCTCTTCATTGTGTGATGTTTTTTTTCCACCCTTTTCTAAGTGCGACGTTTTATGTAAATCTTGTAGTTCTTGACCTTTATTGGCATGTGCTTCATCATGTTTGCTGCTTTTCCCACTTGAACTTCCATGTTTCTTTACAACGACTTGTCCACCTAAAAGACATAAAATGTACTAAGAAAAATGCTAATAATTACTTTTTATCTTGGGCTTACAACTTACAGTAATATTTTTGTTATATTACAACGTCTGGCTCTTTTCTTTTAATTGATTAAAGAAAGTAAATTTTCATTCATACATGAGTGTAGCGAATATTACATCTATATGCCACGATTGATTGGTTAAAATTTTTTTGAAATTGCTTAGTTAGACATTTTGTTTTTCTGCTAACCTATTTATCTTAATGTTTAATTAACATAATCCGAGAGAAAATTTTGATGCATTCACCATTTGATGCCATTTTGTAGAAAGATTTTCCCATTTATAATCCGATTAAGTGTCGATAATATTTTCTCGTCCCTTTTTATTTGAGAACAGATAAATTTGATAATCAATTTTAATTAAATCAAATGCTTTTATTAAACCCAAAAGCACTTACAGGCCGGTTTATTATATCCAATTGTTTTTTTCAACTAACAGTTTTGAAGCAGTATTAGGAAATTTTTTGATAACAAATTTGCGTCCTGTGTTTTATTATACCCCTTCCCCCCAAATAAGCGTTTGATGCATGAATATCATAATTATTGTGTTTGTTTTAAGCGATCAGTCTGTTACAAAATAACACATCTTGTTGGGTAAAGTTTTAAGCTTTAGCATAATAACTTGCTCGATGTATTTTAGTGGCTCGTGTTGCAACTTATGGCCCATAGAGTTAAAATGTAATATTAAAATGGTAAATTCATTCAAAGCAATATCCACTTGTTCCATTTGTATTTATTACGTGATTTTTTTGGTTTTTCAATCGAATAAGAGGCACAAAGTGCCCCTTGGTATTTTGTGATAGTACAAGAAACGTCGCTCTTGAACATTAAATGTAATAAAGTTAAAGGTTGGATATAAAGAAGAACTGTATAACAGAATCCAAACAAACGAACATTTTAATTTTATTATATTTTACTCAATTCAATATGGTAACAATACACGGAACTCTATATAGTGATCTGATATAAAATAATGTCTACTGTTAGAACGTATAGATATAATTAGATGACGTGAATTTATACAATAAAATTGTTAAAAATACTGGCAAACCTTTAATAGCTAGATGGGAATGTATTAGCTGGTCATAATCATTTTCTTTCCCTTTATCTTTTCCGGTATTATCCCTCTCTTTATATTTAGCCCTATGTGGATTTAGTCTATATATTATAAATGTATAAAGATCAGCAATTGATATATTTTCTAGAGTTGCAGTGAAGAGCTTTGGTGATATTGCTATCGGGAGGCTCTGGTAGTGGGAAATTCTGGAGTGTTTTCAAAAATTTTTACTTTAGCTTTTACTTGTCTGTATATATTTGCTAAAGTTTCTATATACGGTTTGTTAATTCCTTGGTTGCTCAAAGCTTCTATTACTGCCTTGGGATATATAGAATCAAAAGCCTTCTCGAAATCTCATCATCATTATCACTGGCTCGACAACCCTTTTTGGGGTTTAGCCTTTTCCGGGATTCTTCTCCATTCTTATCTGTTTCGTGCTTTTGTCCTCAAGTTTTTTATTTTTAAGGTTGTTATATCATTTTCTATTTGTTCTAAGTATCTCAGCTTCGGTCTTTCTCTTGTTCTTTTTCCTACTGGCATCTGTTTGAATATTTTGTTTGGTATTTCGCCTTTTTCCATTCTTTCTACATGTCCTATCCAACGCAGCCGTGCTATTTTAATGAATGTTATAATGTCCGGATCCTGATATATTTTGTATAGTTCAAAGCTGTATCTTCTTCGCCAAATTCCGTTTTCTTTTGTGCCCTTATATATGTGTCACAAGATTTTTCTTTCGAAGGTGGCTAACAACGTTTCCTCTCTTTTAGTGAGTGTCCAGGTTTCTGAGCCGTATGTGAGTACCGGCCTTATTAAGGTTTTGTATATTTGGCATTTTGTTTTTCTTGAGACGTTATCTGATCTTAGTTGCCTAATTAAGCCATGGTAACATTTATTGGCAATAAATATTCGCCTCTTTACTTCCTCCGCAACGTTATTATCCGACGTGACTAGGGATCCCAAGTATATAATTTTTTTTTACCCCCTCAATGTATTCTTCTATTGTTATATTTTGTGGCTGCCTTCTTTCTGCGGTTTTACTTACCTGCATATATTTTGTTTTGGTCTGATTGATTTTAAGACCACTATTTTCTGCAGCTCGTTCTATTTGGTTGTATGGCTCTATCATTTCTCTTCTTGATCTTACGATTATGTCAACATCATCTGAAATTGCTAGTATTTGCACGCTTTTATTAATAATTGTTCCTCGAGTATGGATTGTTGTGTCCCTCAGTATTTTCTCGAGTACGATGTTGAACAAGATGCATGATAGAGCATCTCTATGGTTTCCGTTAATTCATTTTGTAACCGAATTTTACTTTCTACTTTTAGAGATTCTTTTATCAGTTCTACTAGTTGTGTTGGTATATTCAATTTTTTCATTGCTTTTATTAAGAATTCTCTGTTTATATTGTCATTATGCGCTTTCAAAGTCTATGAAGAGATGATGTGTGTCTTCATAGACTGATGATGTGTGTCTGATGATCTGTCGCAGTTTTTGTTCTCGAAATCATATTCAAGTATATGAATGTGATCTATGGTACTAAATCCACTTCTGAAGCCAGCTTGTTCTCTCGGCTGTGCAGCAAGCATCTAATGCGTTTGTTAATCTCTTGTTGATGATCTTTGTGAATATCTTGTATATGATTGGTAGTAGACTTACAGTTTTGTAGTTTTTAATATCCTCTTCGCTCCCGTTCTTATAAATGAGAATTATGTTTGCCGCATTCCAGTGGTCTGGTATGTATCTCGATCTTAGGCAGTTCATAAATATGCCTGCTAAGATTTTCCAGTTTTTATTGCCTGCTATTTAAGCAGCTCTACTGTTATACCATGTATTCCAGCTGCTTTACTGCTTTTCATTTGTATATATATATATATATATATATATATATATATATATATATATATATATTTTTATATATATATATATATATGTATATATATATATATATATATATATATATATATATATATATATATATATATGCTTCATTCCGTAGTGGCTTGTGACCAGGTCTTGTAGGCCTTTTAGGTTGCTAGCGATTAGAACTATATCGTCGACGTGTTGTCTTATTGTTAATTAATTTTCTACTTACAGATATCCACGTGAATAAAACTTCGATTGAAAATATACTCGAAGTATTAATTAAACAGTAGTGGGGATAGTATGCACCCTTGTCTAACTCCTTGTTAGATTTTTATTGCTTCATAGAATTCACAACCTACCTTAATAGCTGCTATTTGGTATCAGTAAAATTATTTTTTATTTTTCTATCGTTGTTGCCGAAGTTTTTGTTTTCTAATCTTTTTAATTGATTGATCATGTTTTACTTTAGTAAACGTCTTTTAATAGTTTGTTAACAAAACACATATGAATATCAACGTTCATGTCTCTACACCTTTATATTAGAACATTGATTGCAAATAATGCTTCCGTGGTTCCCAAGTTATTTCTGAAACCAAATGGGTTTTTGTAATGTCGGCATTTAGTTTTTTTGTATATCCCATGTATGATTTATTATACGCCCCCATTATGGAAAACGTAATTAGAGAAATAAACTTGTATATCCCTATATAAGCAAAATATATAAATTAAGAAAATCCAAACCTTTATCATCATGTCCATGTCCCTGAGCAGCCGAATGTGAGGATTTATGTTTAACTTCTACTGCTAACGAAATACACGACAGGCATAACACTAGAGACTGAAACAAATAAATAAATAAAATAGTAACAACAGTAATGTTATTTAAAAATCAATTTTTTAAGTAAAATTATTTAAGTGATGATGTATATACCTTTATTATACAAAATACTGAAAGCTTTTTTTATATAAAATAAATTTTTAATTTCTTTTCTCAATTATTGAAAGTTTAGTATCTGTAACAGCCTTATTTATATCTAAATCAGTCTTGGTACAATTATAACTACACAATAATTGGTTTCTGTGGTGAAATACTAATTACATCGATAGGTCTTTCAAGTTCATTTATTCATTGCAAGTGAAACATTGATTTAGAAATTATATCTTGTACAATCAGAATGTCCATTTGTTTAATATAGCGTACCGACTTTTATTGTTTTCGAAACATTTTGAGAACAATTATTATCTATTATCGAATTAAATGTAGGTATACAAAGAAAAAAAAAAGAAAGGCTGGCAATAGCGATATAAATCCAATATGGACTAAAACCATAAACTCAATTTATTCAGAAATATATATAAGTCCAATAAGTACTTAGCCTACAAAAGGATAATAAATTTATACACTTGATCCAGCAAAACTCCATCTTGTTTAACCCGAAAAATATCTATCTTTCTGCAAAGTAAGTCTTCGTGGCGGCGATTATGATGACTTTCTCATTTGACTTAAGTTTTTGCCCAGCGAGTGACTTTTTTAAGTCTGGAAACAAAAAGAAGCCGTACGAGGCCAAATCCGAAGAATACGGTGGAGGGAACAGCAGTTTGTAGTCCAATTCGCCCAATTTGGCCGTGTGTGTCGGAGCCGTGTTTTCTGCAATTCGCCGTCGAATCGATCCAATATTTTGGTCTAGTAGAGCCCTGTGACCATCTTGCTCTTCTCCTATTGTATGTAGATGACACCTTGTGAATCGCAGAAAACGGTGGCCATCACCTTTCTGGCCGATAACACTGTTTAGACAGTTCGTTGATCTCTGGTGTGTACCAGAGGATCCATGTTTCATCGACGGTATCAAAACGACCTAGAAACTCTTACGGCTATCACCTAAACAACGTCAAAAATGTTTTGAATTGGTGTCACTGATGCGCTTGTTTCCGAAGTGAGCAAACGCGGCACCCATCGCACCGTAAGCGTTCTCATGCTCAAAATTGCAGGCAGGATATGACCCCCGGGGTCTTTTGAGATCTACTGACTAAGCTGTCTCGGGCACATTTATCTGCGATCTGTCAATACAAGATCGTACACTTTTGTCACGTTATTCTCCATGGTAGCCGTTTTCGGGTCACCTGAGCGTGCCACCTCTTCAAAAACCGACGTACTCTTATTTATATTAGTCTTCGATATTATTCTTTCTCCATTTCTCTAAAGTCCAGTGATACTCCCTCTTCTACACGTGGTGAACACAAAACTACAAGTCCGATTCAGCTAAAATTTTAAAATTAGCCGTCTACGAAAATGTAAACGATAAATTTCTCGGTCTTCATTTGTAAATGTCAATAGAAAAAACAGCAACAACAACAACAAAAAAAAATATTATCGTATTGTAGTGCTTACAAGCCTATAAATAAATATATTTACATAAATTAGAACCGCTCATTTTATTATTCTTAAAGATGCTACAATATATATATATATATATATATATATATATATATATATATATATATTATATATAAAATCCTGGCTTTAATCGTTATATATGTACAACATTATCCATGATTTTTTTATTCATAAAATTTAAAATAATTGACCGATTGTTGCTCTAGAATTACCTTGTACTCATATTTACCAACAAAACTCTAGGTCATACCACCAATAATTTAGCACATTGTGTTTTTCGTTTGCCTAACGGTTTCATTCTTTACACTTCATTTCAGTTATGACCTAATAACCGCGCTTGAACTCTTACCAAGAAATATGTATAGACATTATCTGAACAACCGAAGTATACTCGTACAGTACTTATTGTTTTTAAAATATTTGACAATAAACTTGGTCAAACAGTAAGTAGAAATGTAGCAAGGAAAGTTTTAACATTACTTATCAGGAACGACTTACTACCAACAAATAATAATTTTAGTGCACTCCTGATGAAGCTAATAAATATGAGCGAAATATCGAGTTTGAGGAGATTATTAGAATCGTTTTATTTTTGACCGAAAAACCTGATATCCCCTTCACTAATTTTACTTTTAGACGGTCGATAAGATACAGATATATAATATATATATATATATATATATATATATATATATATATATAGATATATATATATATATATATATATATATATATATATATAGATATAGATATATATATATATATATATATATATATATATATATATATATATATATATATATATATATATATATATAGAAGGGTTGAATCAGTTTCCAACTCCATCGTGAAATATATATATATATATATATATATATATATATATATATATATATATATATAGAAGGGTTGAATCAGTTTCCAACTCCATCGTGAAATATATATATATATATATATATATATATATATATATATATATATATATATACATATATATTTCACGATGGAGTTGGAAACAAACTGATTCAACCCTACCGTTTATTGATTATTATAGTGAAAAACCAATTCCAAGGTTTTTAACACTCTGTTTATCTAAAACCCACCCATTCCAATGGTTACTTGCACGCCAACTCCTATTATCCGCTTTACAAAATAATTCTGTAATTAATACGCTTGTCTTCGGACTAATACGCCTTTGCGATGATGCAAGTAGACCCGCTGAGCTCTCTATTTTAAAACAAAGACTCATCCAAAAGGGTTACCCAGAAAATCATATCAATAGGAGCATCCGCAGATATCTTTTGCCCAATCTTTTGCTCAATCTCAATCCAAAGACCCAGACCGTTATCATACGAAAGCTTTTCTTCCTTACATCAAAGGTGTTACTGACAAAATCGAAAATATTCTAAAATCAACAGGAATAAAGACAATATTTACCCCCCACCAAAAACGTTCAGCTCTTGTCCGATCAATCAAAGGCAGCATTCCAAATGAACAACACTGAGTTTATAAAATTCTTTGTGCAAACTGCCCCTGATCCTATATAGGCCAAACAAATCGCAGGATCCAAAATAGGATTGATGAACATTGCATTTCTCGCAATTTGCTCGCAATTTCGACTTAATATCGGATTTAGTTCAACACCATCTTCATACAAGTCACCAGATTGATTATAAACCATAATAAACAATAATAAATAATTAAAAATAAACAGTAAAGTAAATAGAGCCAAGTAAATAAAGGCCAACTTGTCTTAATAAAAGAGATGGCGGCATACTGTTACCTTTGACTTGGAGACTTCTCATAAAAGAAAATACCGTCCGATTCACCCGTCAATCAAAATACTACTGTCAGAAATGTTCCAGAGCTTAGAACCCAGAACCACCCAAACCACATCACCATCGACGGTATAAATGACTCATCCTCTATTTCCAGTAACAGTAATGCGGTAATTAGTAATCAGTGTAGTAGTGCCTAGGAGCTCGGGATACTCGAAAGCCCTAAATAAGACATCAACGGGAATGTCGAAGCTCAGCGCAATAATAATCGACGCAATCTCCCAGTAAAAATAAATCATATTTCCTTCAATATTTCCACTACTTCCAGGTAATACCATGAAATTGTTTATTATTCTTCTTCACGTGCCAAATCAGATTTATGCAACGTTGGCGATCACCACTGCGAAATCTTCTCGATCTTCTGCCACATTGCCTTTAAGGATCAATTGTTATGTACTATATCAATTTCCCCTCACTATATGTCCCAATTAAGATATTTTCCTATGTTTAACAGTCTTTAGCAATTCTGTAACTTTGTGGACTCTACTTAGTACTTCCTAATTAGCATTTCTTGCCGTTCAAGGTATCTTCAGTATCCGTCTATGAATTCACATTTCCAATGCTTCAATTCTGTTTATACTTGATACTTTTAGTGTCTACACTTCTGCTTCATACAAAGGTATAGACCAAATATAGCACTTAACCATTGTCTTAGATCCAAACTAAAATAATAATTATTGCAAAGAAATATCTTAAGTAGTTTTAGTAATTGCTATTCTTTGTTTTATTTCTGTCTGGATCTAGTCGGTCCGTTATGACAGTTCCCAAATATGTAATTTTGTAAACTTTTTTAACTTTGACTCCATTTAATTGAAGCTCTGCATCTGGATGGCTCGTATTGCTTATACGAGGGGTTTTTGAATGGTAAATTAAAATGTAACATGTTTTAATTCCAGTCTTCAACCGTTGTTTTTAATGTCCGTAACATATGTATGTGTCATTAATGGCGTATGTTACTAACAACAGGTATTTCTCTTAGAATGAAAAATAAGATAGAAAATCATAAAAAAATCATAAATATGAAGATTTGTTCTATTATATTTTTTATTCTAGAAGTAATGAAGTAGTGTGTTAATCCTTTTCACTGCTATGAATTTGTCTGCCTAAGTAATAATTTTTTCTGGTTATCAGTGAAATAATCAAATAGATTAATCCTTTTTAGGTCAGTTATTAAAATTTCGATTACATGCAAAAACAAAATTTCGTATAGAAGAGATATTATAACATATGCAGAAGATAGTCAGATGTTTTTATTGCGGTCATACTTACTCAGCGAGCGTGACCTTATTAAAGTGGTCTAAATTTCGTTCACTGAATGTGTAATACTCACAATCTGTAAATCAGAATGGGCCAGGACCCATTTCGTTTACAGTGTCTTTTGTGAATCTAAAATGTTTAGTAACATAAGGTAAAACTACAACGGGAGAACAAGTATTGAGCCAGGAGAAATCATTAAACTCATCTAAGAAGGTTGCTGAAGAACAGAACTTATCTATAGAGTTTAATGAGACGACATAATTTGTAGCAGTTTTGTTAAGGCTAAGCGTCTGACGCAAGAAGTTTCGGCAAATTTGAGAAAAACAAGAAGCTAAATGTATTTGTTATTCCTTTGGAATATTTGTATGGGTAGATGTGTTATTTATTTTATGTATTTAAGGCCATTACAATTTTCTCTTCCTAGCTTTACTCAAATTCTTCCATCTTTCTGCCATTTTATTTCCCGTCTCCCGTCTGATATTGTTTTTAATCCACTTTCTGTGGATTCTTACAGTCTATTCTTACATGTCCGTAAACAGTTCAGTCTATTCTATGTTAATATTACTTTTTCTAGTAGTCCTCGTCTTATTTCCTTATTTCTTATTCTGTTCATCCTTGGTACTTTACAACATCTAAGGCATTCTATCTCTGTTGCAATTATCTCACTGTTGATTATTTTGATTACTACCCAGCATTATGTACCTATATCTTATACTTTGCACTAATATCTTTGAATTTTATTTTTACATATTTATATATCTTTCCATAAATTGTCGCAAAAGTGGCGTACATTTTGTTGATATCCGCAATATAATTTTGTCCCCATTTCAATTTGACATGGTAAATTCTATCCGGTTGCTATGTAAGAAAGTCTGATTGCTTTATAGTTCACTAATTGCTATTTCCTAAAAGAGAAATAAGTTTTTGCAAGCTTCATTAGTTTATATAAGAAATAGTTGTTCCATAGAATTGAAACTCATACTAAAATAAGAGTTTTGTTGATTTATTTTACTTGACACTTATTAATTTTGAAAAATTTTAAATTATATTTATATGAAAATACATTCGTCAAATGTTTTAAATAAAACAATTATTTTATCGTAGTTTATTCCGAATAATATATTATATATTACGATATAATATAATAACAGAACCAAATTTCCCGAATAATTAATTGGAAGACAATGCTTTTAGTGGACTTAAATCGATCATTTAATTACTTAGATCTTGGTTATAAATTCAAACTGGTCTTACAACTCAATCTAGACTGTAGTAAATTGCACGCAGAGATCTAATACTACTACTTGTTTTATTTCCCCCTACTTGTTCTTCAGTTTCCAAGCCTCTTAAAATGTTCTATAACTCATTTCATGATTTTTTATTTATTTATTGCTGCGTGCTTCGATAACGCTTATCCTCAGTTTCATTCGCTTCGGTTATACTTCATAATTTTATAGAATTTTTGTAGAATGTTCATATATCGATCTCTCCTCCCCCGCTTAATTCAGCATCTGATTTCGCATTTAAATACTAACCTACTATATTTACTATTAACATTAGAGCAGCAACAACAATTTACTACTTTTCTGTTGTCATTTCTCACTAACATTCTACCAAGATAACGAATAGGGTACTTAACGATTTTTGCTAACTAATATCTATCTTGTCCTTTTAAAATACAATTTTAGACCATATTCTGTAATTTTGATGTCTTAACGATGCAGTTTTTCAACACTGATTATCGACAAAGCTAATCAAGTCGTTAAAATTAATTATATTATGATTATTATTAATTACTAATTATTAATAATTGAGGAACTAAATGACAGAAAAAGAACCATAAAGAATATTTCTTAAAAAATATGTCTAATACAATTGCAAAAATAATAAAAGAAAAATATGCAAATCAATTCAACACTTAATAAATTACAACCCGTCAATGATATTCGCTTTAAAAAACACGAGGCATTGTAGCAAAGTCCAGTAGCACATACGAGGGACGAAATTGTTAATATGGCGAAATTGTCAGAATAAAACAGGCTGTATACAAATTGGCCAATTTTTTTGTTATTTACTTAAGAGATCAAGAGTCTTTTCGTTTTTTTATCACATTACGATATATTCTTTTATATATATATATATATATATATATATATATATATATATATACATATATATATATATATATATATATATATATATATATATATATATATATATATATATATGTATATATATATTAAACTCTTAAATCCTGGGGAAATCTGCAAGAAAGACTCTAATGAGTAAATTGTTTCGCCGAACGTTTTCGCCAAAGAGAATTAATTTGGCTTCTTCAGGGCTGAAAGAGAATAAATTATAATTAGCTACCATATTATTATCTATTAAAAAACATTATTGATCTTACCGTAACTTAGAATTGTTGAGTTAGGTTGTTAAAAACTTAGCTAGTAACAACATAGTGGTGTTTTTGTTACTATGTGAAAAAAAAAGTTTTTCAACGTTGGAAATTTATGGTAGCTTTGAACTTAAAATGCAAAGGTTTACCCAAGCTTAATCGAAAAACCCAATGTAACTGCATTTAAAAGGAAGTAATCTTTTGAATTGTCGGCAATAACTAAATTTTTGATTGTTACGAAGTTTAAATGTGAGGTTCTGTTTAGAATCACAACGCATGTGCTGACAATTCAAGTAGTGCTTTGAATCTTTATATCGTTAAGGTTCATTGGTAAAACCGAATGAAGTTAAATCCCAGTTTGGGAAAATAGTTTAGATTTTCTTAATTGAAATTATTTTTTTAATTATATTATATTGTTCATGTATTATTATAATATCATTGAAATGAAATGATATTATTGAAATTATTATTAAAGTAGGTTAGTAGTTGTTAATGGATATATCAGTCAAGTTAGTTATCTGTGATGTTGTATTGTTCTTGGTATCTGATTTAAGTAAGAAGTGATATATATTGCTTAGATTCTTAATGGCACACTTAACATTGATGGAGAAATCATTAATGAAAATATAAGACATTTCAATGAACTCTCTTTTAGATTTATTGTTCTCACGGTGGATAATTGTAGTGTTAATATAGTCCATGAGATGACTAGTGGAATGGACATGTTTGGCTAATGCACAGCGGTCAGGGTGAAGTCGAGAATCACTTTTGTGTAGTGTAATACGTGATTTCAATAATTGAGATGTTTGGACGATATCGGAATTGCTGCAAGAGAGGCATGTAATGTTGTAGACAATATTACTAAGCCTATCTAGGTGAGTCTTATCTTTTATCTTAGAATAAAGATTATTAATTGTTAGGGCTACAAGCTCTTGTAGCCCTAACGCTTGTAGTCTTAATGTGACTTGTATCTACAAGCCACATTAATACCATAGCCACACTATATCCAAAGATGGACCGAAGAAGGCTAATTAGATAGATATATAGATAGAAGGCTAATATTGAAGAAGAAACAGACTTTACAGCCTACATACTAGAAGGAAGAAAAAGAAGAAGAACAGAAAAAAAATGGTAATTCTAACAGGATTACTTTATGTACATGTACTTTACTTAAGACTAGTAACGTAACGAATTAGAAAGCAACTGAAAACACTAAAGGTAGTAGATACGCTAGAATGCAGATTCTGTGCGGTAGAGAATAACCCCTTTATATGTATATTTTTAATTTGCTGTGACCTATAAACTAGAAACTCCAGAACATGTTATCTAAGAGCATATGAAATAGAAATAGAAGAATTTACTTTATATAAAATATCTGGATAATAAAATTTCTAGGACAAATAGGAATGCGTCAGCTACTATAACCACTTAGAAACCACCAGGAAAAGCCAAAAAAGGAGACACGATTGATCTTTTAGGTCACAGTATGACTTCTTCCCTAATGTAACAATAGTAGTAACTAACCATAACCTACGACTCTCTGATAAGCTCCAACGCTCCAAGTAGAGTAAAATATGTCAATGTATACGATTTTAGTCACTTGTGCTCTCTACATATACTGCAAATTGCAGAAATTTAGTTCTAATAGATTGGAGGTATTTATGATTTTTGTTATTTATTTCTTTATTTCCTGGGCATGTAATTATTCTTTGTAATTCTGATTTGTGTAATTATCTTGCCAAATATAATTCACGGTATTATTTCTCTTAGGATAAATTTCTAATCTTATAGACAAACTTAAGTCTATTCTTAGTGAGAAATTTGTGTTCAAATAAAGAGAACTAGATAAATAAGTTTCTGTTTCACAGCCATGTTTTATCATCCAGTTTAGTGTTATCAAACTCTACGCTTTCCCAAAAAATTCAAAATTTTTCCGATATAATAAAACGTATCCTAGAAAATAAACAAGAGATGAATGAGATTTGGTTATGAGACGAATCAATTTATTCGGTGCCAATGTGAAGATAATATTTTAAGTACATACAACCCTGGATGTATTTGTAAATAAGCCACGTATTGCAACCAATATAAACTCAAACATTATAGTGATTTGTGAGTGTGTATTGTGTTAAAAATAACTTTGTAATATAATACTTATTAATATCGATCCATATCATATTGTAAATTGCTTTACGTGGAACAAATATATATCAAACAGTGTATGGTTAATAACTGTTCGCGATTAATCACTATTTCCTATGCTTACGTAAGTTAAAAGTGAATAGGAACAATTTAATAGTTTCAACATCCGCATTCGTTAGCTTAGCAATAACAAATTTTCGTTGCGCTTTATTTATATAAAATGATGCATGTACCTTTATTTGCAGTTATTTTGAGATCTGAATTTCAAAAAAAAATTATTACAATTGCAACAATTTAAAAACCAATGGGGAATATTTTTAGGGACATTTAATGATACGGTAAATAAAATATAATAAAATGTTTGATGGGGAACCGGAACAACATCTACTAATAAAGACAAACGCTAAATATAGAATATGTTGGAAGAAAACAAAAATAAAAAAAGCTAAAAAATGTGTTAATGCGTATCTAAAGAATATACATATATTATAAAGCACTCCCGAGATGATCGAAATAAGTGTGACACTACTTCTTGTACACGGACCTATGTATATATTTTTTATAGTCACTGATATTTACTAAATATTTGGTAACCACATATTATTTCTAGTGTTATACTGAAAACTCTATTATAAAGCATGATACGACCTAATACCAATTCGTTTTTGATTCCAATTTTAAAAAAGTTTGTCTAGAACTGCAAATATCCTCATACGGTTGTTCCAATAACGACAAGAGAAGATTTTTTATGGGCCTTTTTCTTTTATTATTAATACTCTATAGAAATTTGCGATCATTTTGTTCCAAATAATTTTATTAATTTTCCGCTGACTATCCTAGCTCAATTTCAAGCTGACTCATCCAATAACTATTCCTCAATCGTAAAATTTTTAGCAGAAAAAATACTTGGTACTATTCCTACCATCTAAAAGAACACCACGAATTCCGAGTTGTTATACGTAAGTTTACACCCTTTAATTAATCCAGATGACATTAAAAAAGCGTTGCTAGTGCACACACTGAGCATCTTAAACATTAAGCCAAGAGGCACAAAGAAAGAACTCTGTTTAATATAGAACTGATTATTCACACTAATAATACAGATATATATGATATTACGAAATTACTCAACTCTATTGTCACAATTGGGCCTCCGCAGCCGAAAAGGGAACTACCCTAATGTCAAAAATGTTCTTGGACTACAGGAGTCCGTGCTGTTCAAAATGCCTGAGCGATCACCTATCGTCTCAATATCCAAAACAACAGTTTTTAAAAGATGATCAATGTGTAAATTGTCTAGAAAATCATCCTGCCAACTACAGAGGATGTTCAGAATATAAAGAGCTACAATTAAATATTTCCAACACTTCGATAAAAAATATAGATAATTGTATCCGGAAGAGATAATAATGGATATAATGTTTGATCTTATAATGTCTCTAATATCTAAGCTTAACCTTCAATGCTAAACATGTGCTGTTGGAGTACCAATGGCTTAACCACTCATTTCCAAAAAGTTAAAGCTTTTATTTACTTTAAAAAATTTAGATGTTATGTTTAGTTCTGAAGCACACATGACTAATTAGAGCTATTTCTATATTCCTAAATATTCCCAAATATTCAACCTATGTAACTAATATCCATTAGGTAAAGCCCACGGAGGTACAGCAATTATTATAAGTAATACCATTAAGTACCACGAAATAAATAAAATAAGTAGAATTAACATTTAAGCCACATCAATGTCGATCGAAGATTCACAAAGCTTAAGTATTTTTTCTGCTGTTTATTACCCACCGAATAAAATAATTAAAGCTGATGGCCTACTGATAGACAAAAACTTCCTGATCTTATTGATTTCGCTCTAGTAAAAAAAAAATAATATACCAACTTCTAAATTTCTCCTTCATTTGACCTTTTATCTGATCATTCCCCATTTTTCATAAATCTACAAAGTCAAATTTGTAACTAAACATTAAACACTTTTAAATAAAAGAACAAACTGGAACAGATATTGGGAAGAAATAAAACATCCATTAACCTAAACATGCCTCTTAAAAATAATAGCGATATAGAAAGTGCAGTTGCTCACTTAACTACAATTTTTCAGCAATCTGTTTGGTCGTCCACCTCAGAAATTAACAACAAACATAACTCCAAGTACTAATTTGCTCACATAAATACACTTATATTGGTAAAAAGAAAACTGCGAAAGAGGTGGCAGCTCACTAGACATCCATTCCATCCCTTTCAAATACGTTCCGAATTTCCACAATCAAGCATACCCACCTAATATACACATCAGATAATCACTATCAATACAACAATCGTTACATATGCCGATGACACAGTTATCATATTTAATTGGCATTAACATTGTTTAATTTAGCACTGGAATACGTAGCAAGAAAAATATAAGAAGATAAAAATAATACACTTATCAAAAAATCAGTCCAACTGACAGCATATGCAGATAACATAAATATCATATGCAGAACCAAAGCAACAGGTGAGAATACGTATACGGAACTTAAATTACATGCTAAATAAATAGGTCTGCCAATAAACTAAAAAAATACTAAAATCTAGTAGAAAGTCTATTGGAGAGAGCAGCACGACCCTACCTAAACAACATAAAAAGTAGATAGCTTTATATATTTGGAAGTCAACATCATAAAGTACAACATTGATGATGCAGAGCTTAGCAGAAGAATCATTCTAAGCATTGCGGCATACTTTACTATGAGCTCGATATTTAAATCACGAGACTTAAGAATTAAGATATGTCATCAACATCGACCACATCTACATCGACCATAAGCCAACCGATAATGAGCTATGGGTGTGAAACTGGGGTGCTGACTCAATCTGGAAACCGCATAGACATCTTTGAAAGAGACGTGCTGAGACGAATACTAGCCCATATAAAGGAAAACAAAAGGTAGCAAATTAGATACAATTACGAAATATAAATTTTATATACATAAAGAACAACCTTAAACTCAGTATGTAGTCGAGAGCATCTTCAATGGACAGGCCATGTATTTAGGATAAAACAAAACATGCTTCCAAAAAAACCTGTTGAATGCAAGAATACAGAGGAAAAATCCTATTGGAGGACCTAGGAAGCGATGAAAGAGTGACGTAGATGATAACGCCAGAAATTTCCTTGGCAGTCGATTGTGGAGGAGGTTACAGAGTGGAACGGATGGAGAGATTTGATTAGGGAGGCCAAGGCTCGAATTGGGCTGTAGAGTCATAAGATGGGTTTATACTCTATAGAAGTTTGCGATTATGTTATCTTAAATAATTTTATTAATTTTTCAATATAGCATAGACCATACTGTATTTAATGAACCTGTACTATTTTTCAATTTCTTAGCCATACTAATTCTGTCAATAATTGTCAACCTGTACCATTTCTACCATCGAATACTTTTCTAGTTATTTCCAAGACTGTTTTATACGTGATTTTATAGTTTAACAACATCCTAAGCATACGGCAATAGCATCACATTTTAAACAATCTCAGTTAAAGGCTCGATAACACAGCGATTTATCATTTCGGCAGTTAGTAGTAGTCATATGTTAATATAGGGTTTATTATAGGGAAATTGTCTTAGTTGAATTGAATTTAATCTACATTTTAATCTTAATCTGCGACGAAACAAAAACTACTAACATATCAGGTACTTCTAATAATCACGTTCTCCCTTGAAGAATACATTTACTCGAACGTATGAGTTTTAAACCTATTATGTGTATTTTTTAAAAATATTTAATAAGGTGTTATAATTATATATATTTTGTCTCCAGCTGTTTAATTTTTTCTCCATTTGTTTCGTCGCAGATTAAAATGTAAATTAAATTAAATTCAACTAACACAATTTTTCTCTAATAATCCCTATACTAACAACTGACTGACTATTTACTACAGCTCATCAGAAGTCTCGTAAGACATAAATATTATTTTTAATATTATCTTGGTACCTAACAGCAAAATAGTGACTACCTATTTTGCCTACCTACCTTGAAAAAATTTGCAATTAAATTGTTGGCAGCTTCAAAAAAGGAAGTATTTAATAAACAATAAATAAATTTTATTGCAAAAGATATTTGTCCTCTGAATATAACGTTTATTTTTTTTAATTTAACGAATGTAATTTTTATTTGTATTATTTATACCCTATTTTCAACTTATGTAACTTTTTAGGTGATGATTTCACAAAATTTACACATAAGTTGATCAATTTGGGTGCAGACTTTGGTAATTGTGATGTGAAAACTGGTGAAAACTTCATTATCATCTAGAACAACTCGGCCGAATGGATTAAGTTCACAGTCAAAGGACATCGACAGCACACACATCTAGAACAACTTCAATAAAGATGGTTTTACCAGAAGTAATAAACAAATAAAATATAATATACAACCCCTTCCTAGAAAATTGGAAGTTTCTTTTACCACGGATTTATGGACATAATAACAAATAAAGTAGATTTTTTAATCTATCGCCCCATTTTTTTGATGAACATATATGTATCTTAAAAATTGTGACATGAATCTCGTAAACTTGGACGACGAAAAAGTGTTATTGACATACAGAAATATATTACTGACATTTTTAAAGAGTTGAAATAAAATCATTAAAAATCATCAAAAAACATCAGATAAGACAACTAAGAATATATGATGCTGACGGATTCCAGATGAAACTGATAAACAAGAAAAGACAAATATTAGAAGTCACAAATAAAGCATGGAATGAAATAAGCAGCTGGATATATTTAGCAGATAAAGAGTGTACATCGCGTAAAATCCAAAAGAACAAACATTGGATGTCAGGGTAAACCTTAGAATTAGTGGAAAAAAGAAGAGTCATGCTAAAACATATCACAAAAACATAAAATAAAAAGGGGCAGACACGAATTGAGGACCACAATGAAATTTTAAGTAGCGGGCATTGATTATAAACCACTACGTAAGGGTTTACTTTTATACCTGAAAAAATCGAACGAATTGAGGACCAAGACTTCAAGAAGGTATAAAATGTTATTAAAAGTAAAAATAAAATAGGTACACATATTTACATTTAATATTTATAGTTTATGAAAACATGATGCAAATTTTACAAAATCTATTCGTCTTAACAAACCGTTATTATATTCCTACATTTTAAAAGTTAACATGTTTAATATTCGCATAACAATTTTGTTCTTACATTTAACAGGCTCCTTAACGCTTTGAATACGAATGTAGGTATCTGTTTGAAAATTGTTCAAAACGTTTACAAATAAATACAACGAAGGGTGCATCGAATAGAAATTTGAATTAAATCGAGAGTGAAGGGTCTCGTATGCATTTGTAGAATTTTCTGTAGTTACAGCTGCTTCAGCCCAAAGTGTTGGTGGAAATAAAGAATTTTCACCAACATAATTGTCTATTAAATAGTCCGCAAAATCTACCGCAGCTTTATGCAGATGATTTGGCTAAAATTCAGTCAAATCCAAAGCAAAACATTCTCCAACCTCCTCTGGTTTTAAAAAAGATAGTCTAAAAAGACACCTCAGCCACTTTCCACTTTCACTTTTTTCATCTTGATATTCTTTAGCCAAGCCTAAACTCTGTATTTTCCTGTACCAAGCTTGGCCAAGATGAAACCTGCATCCAACGATCTTTGTGGTGGGCCATTGTGCAGAAATTGCTTTATGAATAGGTAATTCATAATCAGCTACAATAATTTTTTAAGCAAATATTAAATTAGAATTGCGACACTTTTCCGTAAGAATAACAAAAAGTTTTTCACAAGTGGACCGAAATTTATTCGGTAATAAGCAAAATGCCACAGGTATATATTGTCCGTTTTCTACAACATCAAGTGTGAACAATTGTAAAAAATATTTCGTACAATATCGAAAAGTTCCATCAAGATACACTTTTTCGCAATTACACATAAATTTTAAATTAGTTAGTCAGACGAACATACCATAATATTGTTAATATGATCAGTAGCTAAGAGAAACGGTTCATTTTTTATTGTTTTTAAATTTAATGTTTGTAAAATATCTACCGCATCAGAAATACAGGTTTGTAAACGCGTGACGTCTCTTGTAATACATATTATTTCTAACGTAGGTAATGTCTTTTCTTGTCAAATAATTCATATCATCACTGTTTTCCCTTATTACAGAATGGATAATTTTTGTTGGCCGCCCTGTGATATCTTCTATGGCTTTCCGTTTGCTTGCCGTACTCAAAATTTGTCTATTTAATTTCTTTATATCATTTTCATGATTGTGCACTGTTTCTTTTCGGGAAATTGTATTATCTACACCTAGCGTAAACAATTTTGCGTTACATTTATTTACTGTACATGTCCAAAACTTTTCACCACTTTTAAGCACTTTTTTTTCACGATACTTATAATCATCCAACACAAGTAACGACTTTCCCTTTTCACTTAAGATCATTATAATTTCACTCATTTTGACTACCTTTCAAGACAGCTCAAAATATACTAAATCTAAAATAATATTTTATTATTAAATATTTTCTTACTCATTTCGGTGCACTTATTTTGGCTGTTCAGGTAGCGGTCGTCAATTCGAGAACACCGATAAAGAAGATATAGCAGAGCTAAGCAGAAAAAGAAAATATGTATGCTTTAGAGATAAAAACAACCATATAAATAACGTGTGTCAAGAACTGGAACAACCAGCAAACCACAATGAAAATTATGAACTATTTAAAAAATGTTAAACATCCGGCCCAAGAGTTCAAGCCACAACTTCAAGTCTTTCAAGACCATAATGGAGCAATAAAAACCGGTATAGAGAGCATTGAAAAAATCTGGAAAAATTAAATTATACACAAAGACACTTTAAAAGATGCACCTGTTTTAACTTTAGGTAGAATTATCTAACGTCAAAATTTAATCATAACTATTGATATATCGTTAGAAGTGCATCTTGATTTTCTTAGTTCTTCAATCTTATATCAATGTTTCTTTACTTATACATCTATAAAAAACTACATGTTCTTTTGCTCTGCTAAGTTTGAACAAATTGTTAACTGTATTTAGTTGTATTTATTGTTTATACATCGTAATCGTATAATGTCCATTTACTTAAGCGTCTTTACATTTTTAATATCACTGACTGCTACATATCATTTTAAGGTAACACATATAATAACTTTTCCATGCTTGTGTGGTTTTTTCATATTATTCTTTTTAGATGAACTAATGATGCTTTCTGGTTAAGAAAGCGCGAAACGTTTTCAATAAATAGATGAAGTAGCCATAATCTTTGTCTTTTTTCTCCACATTTTGACCGAAAAAACCCACCGCTTATCCAAGTGATCCTTAATTTATATATATATATATATATATATATATATATATATATATATATATATATATATATATATAAATATATATATATATATATATATATATATTTATATATATATTTATATATATATATATATTTATATATATATATTTATATATATATATATATATATATATATATATATATATATATATATATATATATATATATATATATGTATATATATATATATATATATATAATAAAGTTTTATTTTGAGGATGCAGTCATTTAAGTAGGACAGGATAAGTTAAATTCTTTGTTTTTAAATCAAGCTTTCGCAAAATTTATTTGCTTCATCAGGATATGCTAAAATATGTTATGGTAAATACAATGAAATTAGAATTAAAAAACATTGTATAAAACTAATATAAAAACTTACAACATGAGGTTAAACCATTAGATTATTAAATTCACAAAACATTCCTAAATTATATTTTTATGTAAGTACAATATTTCAATTTTAAATATATTATGACATTGAATATTATATATCAAAATGATGTTTGATTTATGTCAGAAAGACACTCGTGTCTGTTTTTGTTATTGATAACTAGCTCTAGATTGTTATTATGTTTAAGTAAAAAGTGGCGCCAAATATGAATATTTAAATTTTTGAAAATATAGTATTTTTTATAGTCAGAAAATCATATATTAAAAAATTAAAGTATTAATTTTCGTAAGATAGAATGTAATTATAGATATTGCTTAGTTTGTTAATATCAGTTTTTTTATTAACGCATTGATATTTATTTATGCATACCATTTCTAAAAATTCTCTTTTATTTAATTGGTTTTCACGTCTTAATATACTAGTTTTATTAAAATTAAATGAATGATTATTATTAATTGCATGATCTATTAATGCACACGTATTTTTATTATTTCTAAGGTCACTTTTATGTGATGTTAGTCTACCTATTAGATTTCTAGATGTGTGTCTGTTGTTGATGAAGCAAATAAATTTTGCGAAAGCTTGATTTAAGAACAAAGAGTTTAACTTACCCTGTCCTACTTAAATGACTGCATCCTCAAAATAAAACTTTATTTTACATAACGTGTCAGTCAATAATACCTAACTACTTTATATATATATATATATATATATATATATATATATATATATATATATATATATATATACATATATAAATATATATTGTGGGAAATTTTTTATTACAAAATAGAGAGTTTTTACATGACAAACAATTGAATTTTGAATTCTTATAAATAGCAACCATGGTGGTTATTTGATATATTATGTGTAAAAAATAGACATAATAAATATATTACGTTATGATGCTCGTAGACTTTAGAATTATGATAAGCTATAAAAATGAGTTATCTGATCTGGGATATAAAGTATAAACTATTCTCTGTGTACTGTTTTAAAACACATTCAGAAATTTTGAAATATATAGCTAACATAAACTGTCTAAATGTGTAACATATAAAATATAAAATTTAAAAATAACTTAATTCTGTTTGGATTTTCTCGCTGGAATTTGAGCAGACACGCGATCAATGTTTTTCACTGGAGGTGTTTATAATATGGATGTTTCATTGCAATGATTGTTTGTCGAAAGTTAAATCGTGATTCTGTCGATTCGTCATGTGTAATCTCTTTTTTTGAATCCCATATAAGTGGATTCAATTTTAATCAAATTTTTTGGCAATTGCTTTCGGATCATATTAATTATTGATGTATGGTTCTTTTTCTAAAGTTTTAAGATTTATTTAAGTTTCCCAATAAAACTCCGTCTTTTGGTGATATTTCACGTTTACTATTTAGATTAGGTACGTTGGATTACTTCACACGTACATAATAAAGTAATGAGTCTTTTTTGTGTTTAGAAGTATTTTTAAAACTTTTTTATTGTCGAAAATTTTAAATAATTTCTTTCAGTAAATTGGTGAACATGGTTTAAAAGGAATAATATAACTGTTATAAAATATGTAATAAATGTAAATAATTTTCTACGAAGGAAATTTGTCATGTATATTCTTCTGATGTTATGTTTAAACAGTAATGTTATGGTCATATATTAATCATATTGTAAATAGTGAGAAATTTAAACAAATTAGATGAACATATCGAGATCGGGGATGTCAAGAAGAATGCCATTAATATACACAGCACACAGCTCTCTAGCATGAGATCTCCTATAGTAAGAATAAGAAAGAGATTCTAGTGCTTTCTTTAAAACTCCTTTAAAAAGTATACAAAATGAATATAGCCGTTAAATAACAAATAAAACTTATTATGCGATTGTACCTAGAAATGTATATCACATTCTCGGATAAAAAGAGTTTACGTTATGATACAGTATAAGAGTGTTAATTTGATATTTTATGACTCTATCTGTTTTGCATTACATTAAAATACCAAAGGCCAAATAAAACAACTTAATAGTTCACAGATATTATAAAACTTCTGTATTTATTTCTATAATTTTATTAGACAAAGTATTGGTTCCTTGTAATTAGTATACCTTTTTAAATATTTTTCGTTAAATGACCATATACAGATATACTTCAGTCGTCAGTCAAGTTGTATACCTTTTGATCAGATTGTCCTTAAGTTTTTACAAGCGTGTTAAATATATAAATATTGCCCGATTTTTGCCATTTTTTATGATTCTCATGAAATCAATAAAATTCATAACTTTTATTGACTGGCCACTATGGAATTTCCATTGCTAGAGCCAAATCTTCGAAACCTACAGCATGAAATTTCGATTTTGAGTTTTGACAACAAATGTAAGGCATTTGAAATATGTCTAAAAACGCTGAATTTAAACTGATACAAATGATTTAAAATAAATAAAACTCATTCTTTTTAACGACACAAGTACTTTTTCGAAACTACACAACTTCAGCTGCAAATTCCATACAATACCGTCTTCGTGGAGGCATTTTCTGTTACGGGCGTATTGTAGCGCGAAAGTTTAAAATCTTTCGACTGAAAATCAAAATTTTACGTTATAGGTTTTAAAGAATAAGGTTCAGGAATGAAAATTCCACTACAACCGGTTAAAAGAATTAATACATTTTATTGATCTCTTGTGTTTATTGATCAGATTTATAGAAACTAACTTGATTTCGAAAAGATTTCGAATTTTTACCATTAAGTTGATACAAATTTTATTTAAAATTGATTTAGCGCGTAAGTGAAATTCAACATCGCCGGTCGCTTCAAGCGTTGTTTCTGAGAGACTTCATTTTACACAAAAAGTGCTAATAAACATTTTGTTTAAAATTATCTTAGCTACATTTGTTCTTTGAAATATTTTTTCTACGACGTACATATTCTTGGTAAATCGACTTTGCCCTTGCAAGTGTGGGTTTTAGAAGGAAGCCGAGAGTAATAGTGGTAACTTGTTGAAATATTTTTTGGAGTCCCAAAGTTAACCTTTTTAGCAAAATTCAGCTTGTTCGTATGATTTTTAGAGGTAAAATCTCTGACGACTGGATTAATAATACAGATTATACTCTAGCATTTCTGGAATCTGGTTATTTAGGATTATTAAGAATTAACATGTATTGCCCAGACGGAACAGCTCCATAAAAATCATATTGGAATTGGAATCACAAGGAATGTAAAAACGTATTTTTATATCATTCAACATGTCAACAAATGAAAACATTGTTTTATATGCCTACTTATATTAAAAATGACGGAAATTTTAGGAATACAATTACCTACTAAGGTTAAGAGTTTTATTAATTTTGTTTTTGTATATATTATTCACCGTGGAGATCTGATGCGTTAGCGTTGACTATGAGGCCTTTCTTGGACCACCAACCGCTCCATTTTATGATTTATCATTACTTCGATGGATATAACCCAAGAACTTTATATATATATATATATATATATATATATATATATATATATATATATATATATATATATATATACTTATATATATTTATATATATATATATATATATATATATATACTTATATATATTTATATTATATATATATATATATATATATATATATATTATATATATATATATATATATATATATATAGGTGTGGGATATATATATATATATATATATATATATATATATATATATATCCCACACCTAGTTCAATAGTGCCACAAGTACAAAATACAATAAGTTCGAGAAATGAGCAAAACGTTCTGTAGCAAACGCGTTATGCCTTGTAAATAATTTATTTTTAGAATGACTGGCTTCAAAATTACAATTTAGTTAGCAAATTATACAGTTATTCGCTGGATCTTATTACAATTTATTAAAAATAAAACGTTAATTGTATTTTGATAGTTAGGGCGATATTGCATTGTAAAGAACGTCATTTATAAAACGATAAATAGTAGATACGGCGGCAACATAATAAAAAAAATCAACTAGTTCTTACAAAAATTTTATTTTTATTATTACAAGTGTGTATGAACATTTTTTTTAATTACTATTAACCAAGTCCTTATAAAAATTGTGATAAACAGGTAATATTAAGTTTTTATTGTACAGTTCCAGAAGGTGTTGCTTGGTTTTTGCGGATATCGATGGAGCTTTATGTACGCCTTTTTTAAATCGATTACTGCTTCCACAGTTGCTGAACGCCCCCTTGTCGATGCTTTAAAATGGACCTCTTCGAACTCATCGACATTATAATCTGTTTTATAGAAGAAAGATCAAGGATTGCTTTTTACAACTTTAATAACTTGGATATCATTCCAGACTACCTTTTCATCTTTTGTATTCTTTGTAAAATTTCCTCCAATTTGTGAATTGAGATCTTTAAAGTCATAAAAGTCTTTTGTCGACATTTCTTTTACATTGTAAGGATTTCCCTCTTTTTTTGCAGATCTTATGATGACAGGCCATTGAGCAGGAACATAAATGGGACCTGTTTTAAGTATTTTCTTCTTTTGCCTATGAATAGTTGCGTGCATGGCGTCCCCTTCATTTTGGGTATGTCTGAGTGTTAAAAACTTATGTGTGATTGATTTTTCCAATTGCATAGAGATACATGGTAACTATAAATTTATTTTTATTTTGCCCAACACAATTAATGTCGCTATAAAATATGTCTTTATCATTACAATGATTTGAAAGATAATCAAACAGACACGTAGCTATTTCGTTTGAGCCGCGGTTAGCAATAGCCTCGTGCCAAAAGTAACAGTAACCAGTCTTTTGCAATATCTGAAAAATTGTAAAGTTGAAGCAGTTCAGGAGGCATTTATAGTAGAAACTTGAAACATCTCCACAAGGTGTAGGAAGGATCGATTGCAAATCAAAACAAGCTACCAATACTTGAGAATCATCTTTTGGTCTTGCTAGATCTTGTGCTTTTTCTTCTCTGCTTCTAATTTTATTATGAATATGTTTATTATAAGTTTGATGAAGAGTAGCTTGCTGTTCAGCAGAAGAATTTTTATATAATTCACAAATTGCGCACTGATCTTTTTTTGGCTGAAAGAAAGTTATGTTAAACTCAGTTTTGAAAATATACTCGTAAGTGCATTTTTTAGCCACAGGCCTTCCTTCACTCTCTTCCTGTAGTTTGTAGTAGCGATACATTTGAGCTAAAGTAAGTGAACCATCTATGTATTCCTTTGTAGTTTGTGCTCTAAGATAATGTGATTCAACCCTTTGGAAAGAATTTATGTGTTATTTTATTTTTCACCGGTCCAGTAACCGTTTCTCGTTTCATAAAAATATACCTGCTCTATGTAATCATCTTGGCGATGGTCTGTATGTAGATTTTCTTGATCTTCAAATGTATTTGCGGTATGATTTGATTGCACGGGTAACGCAACCGGAGTAAGTTACCGGAAAAAATTACATACATTAAGTAAAACCTCACTGTGATTTTTGTTAAAATACAAACCTCCATCAACACAAAGGAGATGTCATTCATAAGCTCAGAAACCTCTGAATTGTCTCTCAGATTCTCTTCATCTTTAAGATAGCTTTGCAAAGCTAGTCCAAGCATTTTTCTTGCCCTTGACATCGTGTTTGATAATAAAGTTAATAATAATATCACTATACACCGTTTTCAGACTTTAAATCAAATAGTTGTACACTAAAAACGTGGATACCTCGTGCATAAATAATTGAGAACTGATAAAATCGTACCACTAATCTAACAATTTTTGCAGTTGTGGCCGTATTGAATTACATCGGTTGTATTGTGGCGGAGTGTATTATCGCCACATCTCCTAGTTATGGCCATATTGCATTTCAAAACCCTACAGTATAATACCGAAATATCTTACTTTATACTTATCCAAGACAATATTTCAGTTAAGGTTGTATTGCAGTAGATGTGGTATCATATATGCAACCTTTTTAAAGCCTTAACTAAAATTGGAATTTTTGGAGTTGTGGCAGTATTGAACTAGATGTCCGAAATATATATATATATATATATATATATATATATATATATATATATATATATATATATATATTATTGTGATATTTAAAGTCTTAGTGCACCAAGCAATTAATTAGCTAATTAATTAATTAATTAATTAAAATTATTTAAATGATATGACTATGATTCTATCACACTTTATAATTCTCTTATCTCAGGGTTCTATTCGTGCTTCAATATCTATGCTATTACATGTGAAAGGTAAGGTCCAAAGAATACCGGAATAATAAAAACATATAGGATCTAACATTATATATTGAAATAAAATAATGAAATAAAATTCACACTCAAAAATTTTCAATAAACAAAATCTCATATAATGATTCTCAAAATTTTGTTCTACGTACGTGAACCTTCAAAATTAATGGTACAAACAATATTAGTTGAAATCTCAAAATCCCAAATATTATTCTAAATCTCCTAATCGAGTAATTTATTTATAATGTTTCCAACGGGAAATGGACCAGGATTCGACAACTACATAGTTAGCCAACAAATACAAAATGTAAACAGCCAGCCATTACCAATCCAGTATCCATCAAACCAAATGAATTGTTACCCACAAATGCAGATTCCAAACAACACACAGGGTCAATCACAAATCAACAATATACAGGGTTATCCACAAATCTCATCACAAATACCAGGTATGTACAATATGCAAATAAATCAACCAACCACTAATTCTTCGACGAATATGATATTTCCGCCCAATCAAGAACAATATATAAATCAACAAAACGCGGCACACAACAGCAATATAAATAACAGAAATAGCCAGCAATACTACAGAATGTCATCAACAAGCGATGACGAACCAGAAAGTGCAAATGTGTCAACAAATAACTCATGGCAAGTAGTTAAAACTACAAAACGCAGAAAAATCAGATCAAATGTAGAAACAGACAAAGAAGATGATACCATTACACTATCGAACAAATATAATACCCTAACGGATACCCAAGAAAATGAAACCAATCAAAATGAAACAGCGCCAAGAATACCTAAACCACCACCAATATTTGTTTACGATGTAAGCGACTTCCCAGAAATGAGGAAAAAATTTACAGAAATAGCTGAAGCTGAACAATACGAAACCAGAACTATGGCAAATAATACAGTCAAAATAATTTGTAGCGATCCAGAAATATACAGAAAATTCTCCAGATATATGAGAGAGAACAACATTATTCATCACACATATCAACCAAAGGAAGAAAGGGCCTATAGAGTCGTAATTAAATACCTTCACTATTCACATGCAACAGAAGACATCAAAGAAGAACTGACAAAACTGGGTCACAAGGTAAGAAACATCATTAATGCTAAACATAGGATTACAAAAGAGCCGATAAATATGTTCTTTGTTGACCTTGAACCATCAGACAATAACCAAGATATTTATAAAATCCAGAAACTACAACACTGCAATATACAAATTGAACCACCTATAAAAAACAAAAATATCATCCAATGTATGAGATGTCAATTATATGGCCATTCAAAAACATATTGCAATAGACCATATGTCTGTGTGAAATGTGGAGGACAGCACAGTACAAGCAGTTGTAAAAAGAACAAGAACACACCAGCTACATGTGCTTTATGTGGAGGAGATCACCCAGCTAACTATAAAGGATGCGAATATTATCGTAATTTAAATAGAAATAAAAATATAGCACAAACTACATATAATCATCACCAAAATATGTCGCAAGCACGTAACAGAAACTTTATACCCAACACAGTAAGACCAAATGTAAGCTATGCTAATGCAGCGGGTAATAGACAACCTCCTGCTGCTCCTTCAGATAACCAAGATTCAAACACCATTCTTATGAAGTTTTTAGAAGAATTCAAAGCCATGTTTAATCAAATCTTGCAACAAAACAGCATGGTAATAAACATGCTAAGTAAACTCATATGCAAATAAAATTCTTTCTACGAATAGCAGAATGGAACGCCAATGGCCTGCTGAATCATAAGGACGAGGTGATAATATTTCTACAACAAAATTTTATAGATGTATTATTAATAAGTGAGACACATTTTACAGACAAATCGTATTTTAAAATACCTCAATATCTAACGTACCATACTAACCATCCAGACAAGACAGCCCATGGAGGTACAGCAATTTTGATCAAACAATCAATTAAACATTTCATGATGGAAAGTTATATAACAGACTGTATCCAAGCTACAGTAATTAAAGTGTGCTCATTACCTTACGAAATAACAATAGCAGCAGTGTATTGCCCTCCAAAGCACAATATTAAAAAAACCGATTTCGCATCCTTCTTCAATACTCTAGGTCCAAAATTTATCGCAGCTGGTGACTTCAATAGTAAACACACGTACTGGGGATCAAGATTAATAACAACAAAGGGGAGAGAGCTTTATAGCTTAATGCAAGAAAATAAATACTCATATTTATCAACAGGAACACCAACGTACTGGCCAACGGACCCCAAAAAAAGACCAGACCTCTTAGATTTTTGCATCATAAAAGGAATATCTAACACCTTTATGGACATAGTTCCAAGTTATGATCTATCTTCAGATCATTCACCAATTATTGCAACAATTAGCACCTGCGTTATTAACAAACAACCTACTCCAAAACTGCATGGACCTAGAACAGATTGGAACGTTTACCGAAAAATACTGGATGAAAACATTAAACTAAATGTAAGACTAAGAAGCCCTTCAGAAATAGAAGCAGCTACAAACAACTTTATGACATTATTACAAAACGCTGCAAAAGAAGCGACACCGAACGATGCAGATAAAAATAAAATCGAGAATAGAATAAATATTCCACTAGAAATTAAAAAGCTCATTGCTGAAAAAAGAAGAGCAAGAGCCAAATGGCA
Organism: Diabrotica balteata; assembly: GCA_918026665.1. Classification (NCBI taxonomy): domain Eukaryota; kingdom Metazoa; phylum Arthropoda; class Insecta; order Coleoptera; family Chrysomelidae; genus Diabrotica; species Diabrotica balteata. The sequence continues at coordinate 63,484,210 of OU898282.1, forward strand.
ACAAAGTCGGAACCCAGCGGATAAAACGTTTTACAATCGCTTAGCCAATAAATTAAAAACACAACTAAAAATTGCAAGAGAAGAGTCAGTCAAAAAATATGTAACACAACTTAATAGATACGACCATTCAATATGGAAACCAATCAAATCATCCTTAAAACCTCAAGCAATATCGCCACCAGTAAGAAAAACCACAAACACACAGAACCAATGGGCAAGAAGCGATAAAGAAAAATCCGAATTATTTGCTGAACATTTAGCAACAGTATTCCAACCACACAACAATGAAGAAGATCAAGAAATTATTAATTATTTAAACTCAGAACAACCGTCAGTAAATCCAATAAAATTAACAACACCCAAAGAACTTAAAGAAGAAATCTTAAAACTAAATATCAAAAAGTCACCAGGAATTGACCTAATAACTCCAAAAATGCTAAAGGAATTACCAAAAAAGGGTATAGTGATCCTTACATATATATTTAACGCAATATTAAGATGTAATTATTGGCCTAACAATCTAAAAATTGCAGAAATACTTTTATTTCCAAAACCAGGAAAGGATCCAAGTGAAGTCTCATCCTATCGACCTATCAGTCTGTTATCAACAATCTCCAAATTACTAGAAAAACTTTTAATAAAAAGAATAGATCCAGGCCTTACAGGCGCAGACTGGATACCAAATTTTCAGTTTGGATTTCGACGAGAACACTCAACTATCCAGCAATGCCACCGAATAACCCATAAAATCAATTCCGCATTAGAAGAAAAGGAATATTGCCCAATGGTATCACTAGATGTACGTCAAGCTTTTGATAAGGTTTGGCATAAAGGACTTCTTTATAAAATTAAACAAATATTACCACCCTTCTTTCGAATACTTACATCATACTTGGAAAACCGACAGTTTAGAACAAAAGTAAATGGAGAAATATCTAAAATGCATCCCATTAAGGCGGGAATTCCACAGGGCAGTGTCCTGGGACCTTTATTATATATATTATATACTTCTGATCTACCAACTTCGCATAACGTAACAATTGGCACATTTGCAGATGACACAGTAGCACTTACCAGTCACAAACACATTAACATAGCTACACAACAACTCCAAGATTATTTGTATGAGCTTGAAAACTGGCTAAAACAATGGAAAATAAAAATTAATGAAAACAAGTCAACCCACGTAACTTTCACTTTACGACGAGAAACACCACCACCAATATATATCAACAATGAGGAAATACCCAGGACTAAAACAACCAAATACCTAGGGCTACACCTGGACCAAACCCTGTGTTGGAAAGAACACATCACCAAAAAAAGAAAACAAATACAACTAAGACAAAAAGAAATCAATTGGTTAATTGGAAAAAACTCCAAACTGTCAATAAATAATAAAATTCTAATTTATAAAACAGTTATTAAACCAATATGGACATATGGCATAGAGCTGTGGGGCTGTAGTAGTAAATCTAATATTGCTATTATGGAAAGATGTCAATCAAAAATCTTAAGAGCAATTGTTGATGCACCCTGGTACGTAACCAACCAACGAATCTATGAGGATCTCAATATCTCAACAGTGAAAGAAGTATACCAGCAAAAGAAATTACAATACATTCAAAAAGTGAACACACACTCCAACCCATTAATTTCCGCAATACCTCAACATCAAGTTATCCGAAGACTAAAGCGACGTTGGCCAACAGACCAGTAACATGGACCCGTGATTCTCTCACTGGAGGGGACCACATCACGCCAGAACCAAGGGACAGGACTTAAACTCATCACATTAACTTATAGAATATATTGTTTTATTCTGATTGTTAATTTATTAGTTATAATAAAAAAAAAAAAAAAAAAATCTCCTAATCAAAATATTTATATCCTTTCTAAAATAAGTGTAAAAATTGTGTTATCAATAAAAGAAAAACTGCAGAAAACAAAACTATCTCTCTGATGATAAGTGGTCCAAATCCTTGTTCCTTTTAGACTATATTATCTACTCTTAACCGCTCCCTCGGTAATCAGCAATCTTACAACAAATTATTGCAAGTTTATCGTCCTTAATGATCTCCTTCAAATGCACGAATCGTTCAAATTATGCTAGCTTCTTCTTCTCTCAATAAACTGAATCTCTCGTTGGCCTGAGTGAAAAATGACTCTTGGAATATTTTTCTTTACGATAAACTGAATCTCTCGTTGGCCTGAACAGTGACTCTTGGAATATAAGTAGAAAATATAACTTACAATCTTTTACTAGATCAGCTTCTATCAGATACACTAACTACACGAAAACTCACAAACTTTCACTGCTACTGCTTCCTACCTCTGGGAAACTACCCGAGAACAACGGCCGTTCGCCTTCTACCCTTGGAAACCAACTGACTATCTTTTCTTTTTTCCAAAATTAATCAATGTCTCATTCTCAAACCAAACCTCCCACCTTTTTCAATCTCATCCAATCAACACGCGTCATACATCTCCCATTTCTTCATTTCGATAACACACAAATTTGTACCTACAATTATAAAATTTCCTAAAACTATTTTACAAAATAATCTTTTCCTACCAATTCCTAAGAACTAACAAAAACATATCTTTCTAAAATCTATTCTCTTGTCCTAATTACTACACAACATTTATTTGGAAAAACCGCTTCAATTGTCTATTGATTTCACTTAAACTTATGCGGGTCACTCAAGTATATTCTAACAAAAAAAATAATTTATGCATATCTTACGTTTTGTTAAATACAGGTAATCCAAAATTAAAAGACTTTCATTCTTCGAAATGTTTGTAGTTTATTGTTTGACTTATCTGAATTATTTTAATGTTTTTGAACTTTGAAATATTTTAAGCAAACCAATATTTTTCTCGATTTTACATATCAATATATATATATATATATATATATATATATATATATATATATCATATGCATCATGCATATGAAAACTTCTCACTCATTACAATGAATGAATGAATGAATGGATGAATATTTAAATGAAGTTAATATTTCCCACATAGCATGGCCAGTGCATAGTTACGATTTAAATCATATCCAGCATGTTTGGGACAGGCTTCTTACAAGTGTTCGAAGACGGTTATCTGCTCCTCTTACCTTAGATCAATCCAAAGTGGATCTTTTAGAGTAATGGGAACCAATTTCACGGAATGAAGTTTTTAATTTAATTAGCAGTGTGTCCAAAGAGTAAATACCATTATACAGGCTCGTGGAGATAATTCTTCTTCTTCAGTGCCTTATCCGGTCCGCATTTTGGCGATCATCAAGGCTATCATGGTTTTGTTGACTGCTCTGCGAAACAGCTTCGCTGAGGTCATCCCGAACCATTGTCGGAGATTTTTCAACCACGAGATACGTCGGCGTCCAGGTCCTCTTCTGCCAAATACTTTACCCTGCATAACGAGTTAAAGAATTCGATATTTTTCTTCGTTACGCATCAAGTACAGAAGCTTACGTTGTTTAATTAAATTAAGCACTTCTTTTTCTTTTGTCATGCGCTGTAGGACCTCAACGTTGGTGACATGGTCCACATAAGATATTTTTAGTATCCTTCTGTATATTTACATCTCGAAGGCTTCGATTCTTTTTTTAGTGGCTTGCGTCAGTGTCCAGACTTCAACTCCATATAATAACACTGGAAGAACGTAGCACCTCACTATCCGCATCTTGGTTCCCAAACTGAGATCACTGCAGCACAGCAAGGATCTCAACTTAATCAATGTAGACCGTGCCATTTCAATTCTGGATCTAATCTCTTGAGCGTAGCCCCATTGTGAGTTGAGGGTAGCTCCGAGGTAAGTCAATCTGTCGACTCTCTGGATCTATTCGCTACCTGCCATAATGTCCCGAGATCTAAATTTGTACGGCTGACAACCATGAATTTAGTTTTCTTAATATTAAGGTTCAGTCCGTATGTTACGCTCACAGTTCACACTCGGTCTAGTAAGGCCTGCAGATCGTTTAGGCTGGTTGCTAGTAACACAATGTCATCGGCGTAGCGGATATTATTTATGTATTCACCGTTCACTCGGATTACCATCTGTGGGTTTGTGAAAACTTCAGTAAAAATCTCCTCAGAGTATATATTGAAAAGAGTCGGCGATAGCACACATCCTTGCCTTACTCCTCGCATGATCTTCACTTGGTCGGTCAGCTGGTCTTCGACCTTGAATTGAGCACGCTGGTTCCAGTATAAATTCATGATGATCCGAATGTCCTTCTCATCCAATCCTACTCTTTGTAGGGCGGTGACCATCTTCTGGTGCTAACAACGGTCAAATGCCTTAGCGTAGTCAATAAAACAAATATAGACATCACAACTGACATCGCGGCATCTCTGAAGTAGGACTTGTAAGGTAAAAAGTGCTTCACGTGTACCCATGGAATTGCGGAATCCGAATTGCATTTCACCGACATTTTCGAGGTGGAGGTAATACGAAGTATTAATTAAATCGAGAAGTAATTTGTATACTTTTCCTTGTTATTTTTATATTGTTTTTGGAGATAATAAAAAAGGTACTAATTTGTTTTATTTCATTTTCTTATATTAGGTTGCAAGTTTGCCTATACTACGTTCCACGTTTAGAAAATAACATTGCGGAGATATGGCCATGTATTTCTTATGGACGATAGCAACGCGGTGTTGCCACGACGCACAGAAGCACAATTTAAGGTTGTATAATTTGTATTTTCGTTTCCACAAACATGAATTAAATTAATGTTTTTTAACGTAATTGACCAAAAGTGCCCATTCGAAACAAGAGATGAAAAGTAGGGAAAATGATTTTAATTAGATAAATAGTATTTACAAAAGATAATTTTATTTTATCTTATTTTAATTAAGTATAGTAACGACAGTTTATTTGTTTTTCGGTGAGAATACGATATGCCTTGAATCATAGAAATCAGTAGAAAATATTGACCGCTTGGGCTTGGAATGCGTATATCTAATTACTAATTGCAACTTAAAATAATACGATGTGCGTATGTCAGCTATTTTATGTCGTTCTCTGACTACATAATGATAATAAGGCTTTTATTTAGTAGTTATTCTGACTTTACAGTTAAATGTTAATTGAAAATGAAAATTCAAAAATTAAGCCAAGGGAATATCTTGGACATCCGTGAAAAAGAGAGTGCCTGAAAGTTTTGGCAACACTGATCTTCATAAGCGTAATGTTATTTTCTTAACTTGAAACAAAGAATAGTTCTCTTTAAGTAAAATGTTTTTGTACGCATTTTTTGTCTAAAACATGTACGTGTACGAAACTCATTACTTTATAGGCTACCATAAAATATTAGACCCTTCGAGATCACCAACATCCTTTGGAGATAGGTAAACTCATCACAAGCATTTTTGACTCAAGGCGCTGATTTCTAATGCGAAAGATTGATCTGTTAGACTTCTTATTTATGTGGTAATCTATTCAATTCAGAAATAATTTTAAGGGAATTGCTTTAAAATTTAACTGATATATATATTTATATTGGGTATCCCCAATTTAATTTTAGGTAGCTATCAATAGAATTTAGTGATATTCTCTTATATTAGTCAATGCATTGCATTTGCATTTAATACATTGGATTATTCTTTTAAATTATCAAACCTTAGTAATTACCACGGGGTGCAGGTATGCCAGGGATCAAATCCTTGGTTTATGGTTGTATCGCGGTGATGGGCATATATATAAGAGCATATATGCTAATTGATATTTACCATAAAAATTTACCCATAAAAATTACCATAGATAATAAAGTTTGTTTCCACAATTTTATCAAACATTCTAGGGGTGCCCGTTTTTTGCGTCGGATATTATGATAAGGCTAAGAGCACTTTAAACACAGGAGCACAATATACAAAATAGTACTGAATCGGTAAATAATCAATATTTCATACAGTTTAAAAAGCTGATTTCAATTTAAGTGCTGATTTTAGTAAAACATGCTACAATTTTTGTTTTTGTTTTTTTGAAAACAATACATAGTTACAAGAACCCAACTCAATCATAGTGAAGCCAAATTATATAGACCTTAGGAAATAATAAAGAATCTGAGCATTACGAATATTATTATATTATGAATGTGAAGATCAGCAGCTGCCTAGTCAGTAATTAGTAGTTTAACTGGCCCCAAGGGCACGTCCATCGAACTCCGAGATACATTATCACAAATTAATTAAACTAGAGACATAATTAGAAACAATACAAACACTATATGTTCCACCTATTAATATATGCAAACCATTCAATTAGAAAATAAAAAATATACATTGATTTGGCTACTTAAGTACTTCATTAATATATTCCGAATTTAATTATACTACTTATTTGTTTTGAAAAACAATACGACGTTTTAAACAATTTGAATAAGTACCATTCGGCTTTTTAAATGGATTAAATTTAAAGTGATTTCTCTTAAAATGTATCTCTTGTAGTTATAGAGAAAAAATGTACTAAATTAAGTACATTTGGCGATTGTAAAAAATAGAGCTAGCATCACAGTGCACATTTACAGCGAGACTAGTAGCAACAGTAGTCCCATCCCCTGGCCTTGCATAATATTGTGCTTCTACAACTTAGATGATATTATGGTATATATGCATATATAATCATATGGGAATATTGATAAACCATAACGAGCAAGTCGTCGACCTTGTCTAATTTACTATATGTTGGTTATTAAAATGGGAGTATTTTGATGAGTGATACTTGTTTTAAGTTTTTTGAAGTCTTCAAGGACCTGATTAAGGTCTAATAAAGGACTAATTGAATTAGGTTAAATCAAACGATTTGTAGTGACGGTGGTAACGTGGGGATAGAGGATTCGTAAAAAATGCGTGCTGGAAACCATAAGTTGAAATCCTAACAGAATGGGGTAGTAATACGAGAAGTTCGAGGCCAGGTATGTTATTAGGATAATAAAATAAAGAGCGTTACTAACACTCCCTTTACAAGACTCCCTACATTACTCCCTTTGACAAGAAAATAGAGAGGACAGGTAACGTTCATTTAATACACCTTCGAGTGACTGCTATGTTTTGTGACTGTACGTTGCACATTGCTACCTCTCGCAGGGTTGCTGGGTCTACCGATTTTTCAGTAGATCTACTGATTTCAACTTCAATTTACTGATTTACTGAAACACTATATCGATCTACTAAAAAGTGATCATTATAAAGTTCAATTATAAATTTCAAAAAAAAATTCTATTTATTATATATTAATATAATATCAATATATATATATATATATATATATATATATATATATATATATATATATATATATATATATATATATATATATATATATATATATATATATATATATATATATATAAATATATATATATATATATAATGTTTCTCTGAAATAAATTTTGATAAAGTTTCTTAACAAAAACAGTTGAATTTGTAAACAAAAATTGAATAGCTACAAATCAGCCTCAATGTCATAAATACCAACTTAAAAATTTTTACTTTTGACATATTGTCAAAAATAAAATTTTGTTTAAAAAATTCTTTTTTGTTTAGTAACAAAAAAGAAGTAGATTTATTTTATTCACCATTGATAGATGCCTGAAAAAATGTAACAAATACATGGAAAATTCAAAATGTGATATTTTACTGATTGCATATATAAATTAAATAGAAATAATATAATTATAAATTTTGCTTAGATTTTGAATTTCTGACCTTTTGTTTAAATTATTATCACTTTTGCTAATACAAACCATTTCCAAAAAGTTCTTTTAAATTTATTACTTTCACTACATAAAATTTTAATATTATCAAAATCCATAATATGGTCTTTGTCTATTACATGCTCTGCCAAAACACAAGATGGTTTCTTAATTCTGCAATCACTTTTGTGAGAAATAATGCGATTTGACAGATTTCTTTCAGTGTCACCAACATACTCAGCTTCACACTGAGTACAACCAATGCTGTATACATTTGTTTGATCTAATTTGTCTATAGGATATTTAGTTTTGGAATATAAACATGAAATGGTTTTGATGTTCTTTGTTGCTATTTTTATATTGTCAATAACCTTTAGTGTTTGTATTAATTTAGGAGTTAATGATGATATAAAAGGTAGTGAATGATAATATATGTTCTGATTTTTGGATACAGTGTTTTGAGATTTAACAAAAAATGGTGTTAAGTTATTTATATTTAATAAATTAGAAAAAAGCATCCTATGTAGCATATCTGGAAGATAAGAGTTTTCAATTAAAATATTTTTTAACAAATGAAGATCTTCTTGTAGATAGTCTGGATGAGAAAGTTTTAAAACACGTTCCTTTAAGCCTGTTATAGGGTTCATTTTCATCTTATTTGGATGATGAGAGTAATAGCTTATAAATCTATTACTACATATGGGTTTTCTGAACCATCTGGTTTTCAACATATTGTCTGTATTTCTTACAATTCTCATGTCAAGGAATGGTAGAGAATTATCTACCTCTTCCTCAACTGTAAATTGTATTAGTTGATTATGATTGTTGAAAATGTTGACTGTTTCAAGAATTTTGTGTTTAGGAAGTGCCAAAACTAGATCATCTGCATATCTTTTGATAAATGGAATAAAAAAAGTGTAATTATTGATACAATCACTAATAACATCATCCATGACATAGCTACTTAAAATGGGTAAAAGACTAGATCCCATAGGGCTACCAAAAATTTGTTTATAAAAAACACTATTAAATATAAAAACATTAGAATCAAAAACAAAGTTGATGAGTGTTTTAAAATGTAAATAATAAAGTTAATATTCTTTCATTAATAATTTCCAATGACCACAAAATTATGTTTTAGTTAGTTTTGATGTAACATCTCTTTTTACCAATTTACTTAATAATTAAATTAAATAATTAAATTTAATCATAAGTAGTGTTGAAAAACATTGGAATGAGATTTCGCAACATACTTATATTGACTTATTACATTTTAAAACACTCATCAACTTTGTTTTTGATTCTAATGTTTTTATATTTAATGGTGTTTTTTGTAAACAAATTTTTGGTAGCCCTATGGGATCTAGTGTTTCACCCATTCTAAGTAGCTATGTCATGGATGATGTTATTAGTGATTGTATCAATAATTGCACTTTTTTCATTCCATTTATCAAAAGATATGTAGATGATCTAGTTTTGGCACTTCCTAAACACAAAAATTCTTGAAACAGTTAACATTTTCAACAATCATAATCAACATATACAATTTACAGTTGAGGAAGAGGTAGATAATTCTCTACCATTCCTTGACATGAGAATTGTAAGAAATACAGACAATATGTTGAAAACCAGATGGTTTAGAAAACCCATATGTAGTAATTGATTTATAAGCTATTACTCTGATCATCCAAATAAGATGAAAATGAACCTTATAACAGGATTAAAGGAACGTGTTTTAAAACTTTCTCATCCAGACTTTCTATAAGAAGATCTTCATTTGTTAAAAATTATTTTAATTGAAAACTCTTATCCTCCAAATATGCTACATAGGATGCTTTTTTCTAATTTATTAAAATAACTTAACAACATTTTTTGCTAAATCTCAAAACACTGTATCCAACAATCATAACATATATTATCATTCACTACCTTTTATACCATCATTAACTCCTAAATTAATACAAACACTAAAGGTTATTGACAATATAAAAATAGCAACAAAGAACATCAAAACCATTTCATCTTTATATTTCAAAATTAAATATCCTATAGACAAATTAGATCAAACCAATGTAGTATACAGCATTGGTTGTACAAATCTCTCAAATCGCATTATTTCTCACAAAAGTGATTGCAGAATTAAGAAACCATCTTGTGCTTTGGCAGAGCATGTAATAGACAAAGACCATATTATGGATTTTGATAATATTATAATTTTATGTAGTGAAAGTAATAAATTTAAAAAATGGTTTGTATTAGCAAAAGTATAATAATTTAAATAAAAGCTCAGATATACAAATCTAAGCAAAATTTATAATTATATTATTTCTATGTAATTTATATATGCAATCAGTAAAATATCACATTTTGAATTTTCTATGTATTTGTTAAATTTTTTCAGGCATCTATCAATGTTGAATAAATCTTCTTCTTTTTCGTTACTAAACAAAAAAGAATTTTTTAAACAAAATTTTATTTTTGACAATATGTCAAAAGTAAAAATTTTTAAGTTGGTATTTATGACATTGAGGCTGATTTGTAGCTATTCAATTTTTGTTTAGAAATTCAATTGTTTTTGTTTAGAAACTTTACCAAAATTTATTTCAGAGAAACATTTATTAGAATATTACATTTTTTTAATAATATTTTTTGTAATAATATGTTATATATATATATATATATATATATATATATATATATATATATATATATATTTATATATATATATATATTTTATATATATATATATATATATATATATATATATATATATCCATTATTCTCAATCTAATAAAATATGACCTGGCAACTATTTTGGTTCAGGTTGGTGCCAATTTAGACTTCAGTCAATTCCATACGATTACGCGTCCCCTCTCTTTCCTTGTTTAAGATTACTCGTATTACAAATTCATTTTAAACTTTAGAAATATAATAGCACTAGAAAGACTTTTTTGTAAAATTATATTATGTAAAATTATAATGATATTAACTATAAAAAAGCAATGTTCTATAAACGAGTTATTGTAATTTCTAATAAGATATGTAGTCATATCTTCGGTAATAATAGTTACAATACTGTCGTCAAAGACCACAGTCCAAGGTTGGATTGTTTTATGTACTATTTGTTTTCCACAATACCAACTCTATTTACGGCAAACAAGAATTTGATAGGTTAATGTGCACACGTTTTAAATTATCGTCTTACTGCTAAATTTAAGTGTTTACTTTACTTGGCAATGAAATTAAATTGAAATTAATTATTAAAACAATTACATGATATCAAATATACACAGGAAGTATTTGATCAATTAAAAACCTAAACATAAAGCTCTAGAAGAGTAGGAACAATTTTCATATCAAAATAGTGCTATATAATTAAATTAAAGGTGCTACACTGATTATTAAATTAATAGTACAGTTTAATGGTGAATACGAGAAATAATAAACAAGGAAGTTGTTCAATCAGTACAAAAAATTTAAAAAAATGCAAATCAATTGAACCAACTTATATTTCTGAAACAGAATGTACGTATTTAAGGGAAACACACAAAAGTAAGCTAACACTTTCATTACGTTGTTTAAGTGTTCAAGAATATACTTTCTGAAGATTATGGAAAAATTATACAAAATATGTACGATGGAGACACAACTGAAGTTATGAGAATATGTAGCAGAATTAAATAATAGTCATGTTGCAATAGGATAGTATCCTCATGACCATAATCCTAACCATGATCTATAATTATTAGATTGGGATCAGATAACATAGGAGGTACAAAATCAAATCTCTTAGTGTTTAATAAATATAATATAAATATAATATAATATAAATAAATAAAATATTTAAAACTGAGTAGAAAAAACAAAATATCTAATGTGTTTACTTAAAAATTAAGTTATGGATACTCATAAAATAACAAAGAAAATGATGATGAGGTAAGATCATTCCAATTGGACCCTGTTTAATTCACTTTATTTAACCTATTTTGTGCTTTTTCTATGACGCTTAGTTCCAAATTTCAAACCATATTTTTGGAAGTCTCTTAATGCTTTTATCGTTTTTGTTCGTATCTCTGCGATCAGGTTTTTCCCTGCATACTGAGACTATCAGGTAATTAAATGTTAATCCTTACGGTATTGTTTATTACCAATTTGCATCATATGGACTCTTCACAGTCTGCCATTGATTCTTTCTTTTTATCGAAAAACATATTAAATTTAGATATTCTTGTTTTTGTATGATATAATACACATTGTAGCCGCCCTTTTTCAGACAGTAGAGTCGACAAAAAAGACAAACGCGATATGTTGAACTTTTGCATTGCATTTTTCTACCACTTTTGATCCATTAACCCCATATTCTTATTTTTCTTTCAATATTGGCACCTTCATCCTATTTATATTTGGTAACACTAATTGTTTAAACATCTGTATAATAATTCTATTTAGATATAGATTTTGTTTAATAGATTTAGAATTTTCAGTATTCATATCAAAAAAATTATTTTGATTCTCTTTAGATTTTTATTTAGACTCAGGAGTTTCAATTATTTCTGAGTCCTGTTTTTCCTTGTGTCTCTAAGTTAATTTTCTTCCTTGGGACGAAATTCTGTTAGGCACATCAATATGCTCAAGCTGTGCCCAGAGTGATGATCCCTTAGAGTTCACCAACATTGTTTTGGTTTAAGTCCTTCTAATAAACCACCACCCGATATTACAGCAACACCACTATAATACTTGATGATACCTAACCTAACCTATCTAACTGTGAACGTGATAAATAAAAAGAAATAAGGGATTTCTTTTAGTAAATAAAAATTTCTTTTTGTAAACATTTCTATTTTAATCTTATTCTTTTATATTATATTTCTGATAAGATTTTGTTTCTGAGGTATAAGCAATTTTTGGTATTGTGAGTATTAAGATATAATACTTAGTAATTTGTTACTTGTTTGATTTTTGGTGCATTGCTAAAAGATCTGATTTATTGGGCTAAAACAAGGAACATGGAAGCAACAAACACGGAAGTTGGATCTTCTTCTGGGTCCTTTAGTAGCGAGGATTACCTCAAAATTTTGTCACTGTACGAGAAAAGGGTGCGCCTTGACGACTAACTGCATCAATATCTAGCAGAAGAACACGAAAACAGAAACTAGGCCTTTTGACCGCAACCTCACAAATCCATGTAAAACCACCAAATAGTGTAGACAAAAAATATAATTGTGTACTACGTAATGTTTAATAATTAAAGTGCTTATTAAAAATGACAAATAGCCGAAACGTCTAAGTAAGAGTTAAGGGCTTTCATTCATAACATACCGACAAACCTAGGAATTAAAAAAGTTTCTGTTTAAAAATTGACGGTTAGGAAATAACAATATATATATATATATATATATATATATATATATATATATATATATATATATATATATATATATATACAGATTGAACCAAATTAAAACGGAACATACAATTTAATACATGTGTGTTTGAACTGCATTTGAAATAGTGGACCAATATAAAACTCGGACAAAAATAAATCCATACCTGGGTATAGACATTGTATAAAATATCGTTCAACTATCTGTCTCACAACAATGTTGTTTGCATAAGACGGCTTTGTCTAAGGAAATGATTATAGTTCAGGAAATGAAGCTCGAAAATAGTTAAAACCTCGCAATTTTTTCGTCCTGCATGTATCCAGTTCAAATTTTAACAGAAGGTAGGTGATAGCCCAAGGATCAAAATCTATATCGAACCGAAGTGCGCTGAAGGGTTTTAGGGGTGAAAACTACCCTTAATTGTCAAAAATTATAAAATAACATATTAAACCTGAATATGGGTAAGATTTGGTTTGAATTAGTTAAATAATGATTATTTTATACTTTTGAATAGAGTTCCATCATATTTCAACCCTTAAAAAGCAACCCTTGTTAGAGATTAATGTAAAAAAATTACTAATTCTAAAAAAATGATTTCGCCTTGGATCGATTTGGATAAAAATTTGGATTTAAGCTCAATTCACCCGCTGCTTTATAGTTTATGTCATGTCGACGAACCCTGATTGTTCTAAGGGGTGAAAACTACCCGTAATTGTCAAAAATTATAAAATAACATATTAAACCTGAATATGGGTAAAATTTGGTTTGAATTAATTAAATAATGATAGTTTCGTGCTTTTGAATAAAGTTCCATCATATTTCAACCCTTAAAAAGCGACCCTTATTAGAGATTAATATAAAAAAATTAGTAAT
>OU898282.1:64243177-64293177 GCA_918026665.1 Diabrotica balteata
CTATTAAGATTAATAACATGACCATCTATATTATTCTTTTTCATATGCTTAATAGCTTCTCGGGTTGAAATGCAGACTCCTAAGACATTAACGTCAAGTAATTGTCTCCACTTTTCAGTTGTACTTTCTGATATTTTTTCGCCAGCATTATTGATAACAATACTGACTTTGCCAACATTGTCTTTGATCCATTCATACGCCTCTAACACATCACTTTCTTCGTTAACTTCACCCTTACATATGTAAAATTTTTCTTTTTTGGATTTGGAGGATAGTTCTTTAACAAGTTCGTCTAAATGTTTTTTCAGTCCCGTTAACGCTACTACCTGAAACGAACAGAGACTGTTTTTATCGTATTTTTAAAAACAAATTTTTTGATAACAATGTCACAAAGTTTTAACCTGTTATGAGAATCCTACCAAAAAAAAGCATAAGGAAAAAAATAATAAAGAAGAATATGGTCAAGTGCGTGTCTAAGGCTATCCCCGAAGTAGTTTCTGAATCTTAACTGAACTAAGGAATAGTTTTTATGGTTTTTAAGTAACTTTATTGACAAAAAATTAAATTTCAGTTAGTTTTTAAGATAATTTTAAATAAAGTCATGTAACAAATAATACATTATTTGACAGTTTTTGTTTAACGAACTCCGCTCCTAGAGTTTGAGGACAAAGGTAAACTTTAGTTTTCATGGAAAATTCTGGAAAGCTTAATTTATTATTATTAGTTTACAATATTTAGATATGACTCGTTTGTTTATTTATTGACGTTTACCTGGACCGTCTGCAATTAAATCGCTGACGATTTCTGTAATATTCTGTATTATATTTCACATAAATAGTCCAATATTAATCCCATTCCATAACGGTAACTGTCCTAGATGAGATGATAACCGCAGCTATTCAGTTAAAGTATATGTTTCAAATAATTCCGAAGAACGGTTAAAAAAAACAAATTTTAATTAACCAGTTATTCCTTTTACAAAACATACGTTAACATAACATTAAAAACCCATACTGCATACTGCACCTTTGTGAACTGAATCGATAGCTAAGAAGAAGACAGACAGCTACTGTAAAAATTTGAAATTAACTGTATTCCTCCACGATTGCACAACGATAAAAAAATAGAGAGAAACATAATTTTTTTAGAAGTATTTTACAAATGATTTAAAACGATTTGTATTTACGTTTAAAAGCAATATGACAAACAACATATGAACTAAATGATTAAAAAAAAAAATAATTACAAACATTGCAGGACAAACCATACATGGGCAGCAGCCAAACAAAACTGAATAGAGATATAATAATAATAAAAGCAGCTAATCAAATAATTTTATTAAGACAGAAAACAATATTAATCACAAGAATTAGTTGAAAAAGAATTACTATGGAATAAGAAACAGGTTAAGTCCAAATAAAAGTAGAAGAACAATATCATCATTCTGGTTTTATAACCCTGCGTGGGTCGTAGCTTCCTCAAGAAATTCTTTTTAGTTGTCCCTATCCATCGCACGTATTCCCATATTTCTCATGTCTTTATCGAAGTTATGAAGGAACCTTGTTTTACGTCTTCCTCTTCTTCTCTGACCAATGGGTCTATCAAGGAGTGTTTTTCTAGCTGGATCATTTTGTTCCATCCTCATTACATGGCCTATACACCTTAGACGTCATATCTTAATATAATTTACCATATCTGGTTCATGTGTTCTGGTATATTCTATAACATTCGGTCATCCACAGCTCCATAGATTCGCCTTAGTACTTTTCTTTCGAGATATCTTACAATGTTTTTATTACTTTTTGTTAAAGTCCAGGTCTCTGAACCGTATGTTAGGACTGGGCGTATTATTGTTTTGTAGAGGTATTCTTGTATTTCTATTAAAGGGCGCTTCCAGGTATACAAATTCGTACTGCTTTGATGACGTCGTTATCAATTACAAGTAGTAATAGTATTTGTGGTTGCGTGCTAATTTTTTCACCAGCATAGGTAAGGATTTGCACTGTTTTAGTATATATTGAACAAATGGTTGTAATTTATGACATACCCATTACTTTTTCCAAAGCCATATTGAACAGTATACAGGAGGGAGAGTCTCCCTGGTGCATCCTGTTATTGGTTTTGAAAGGTTCAGACAGTTCCCCCTGAATTCGTACCCTATATTTAACTTTTTTAAAAATTAGTTTTATTTTATTTACCACCTGATTTCGTACTCCTAGCTCTTTTATTGTTTTTAACGTTTCTCTTCTATTCACACAGTCGTAGGCTGCTTTGTTGTCTATAAATATGTGATAAGTGTCAATGCCATATTCCAGTGTTTTTTCTAAAATTTGTTTTGCAATCTGATGAATTGTCGATTTACTACCTCTAAAACCAGCTGGTATTTTCCTACTATTTGTTTTGCATATGGTGCTATACGGTGATATGGTACTATGGAAAATATTTTATACGCTGCATGTAGATGCATAATGTCTCTGTGGTTATATCATTCAAAGATATCTCGTTTTTGCTGTATGGTGCAGCGAAGTATTCCAATATTCCACTAATTGGGAAGTGATTTCTGTGTGCATATTTCTTTTATAAGCTGCTTTATTGCCATTATGGGATCGTGGAAATTTTCTTTATATAGTTTAGCTGCAACATTATCTATTTCGAGTATATTGTTTCTGGCTAGATGTTTAGTAATAGTTTTTATGGTGCTTAAGTAACGTTATTGACAAAAAATTAGATTGGAGAATTACACCGTTTTAAGATATCAATCAGCGGAATTTGTAAATTATATATATTCTTTATTTTATATGTATTACGTCATAAAGAAGTGACTTTAGACTTTTGTTTATTATCTACTTCTTAACGATGTTCTATCTTTTTGGCGTCTTCTTATTTCTGGGAATTAAAAATTGGATATATAGAAAAGTATTTAGAAGACAAGAGAGGAATTTTTCTTTTAATGGAGACTAATAGAAACAAGAAAGCTCTCTTGTGAGACTCTGATCATGAGAACATTTACCAATAATAGAAAATAAGCAAAAGTGAAAGAGTAGTTGTATTTGAAAAAGAAATCTAATAAAATGTACAACGTATAGTCCGTCCAAGCACTCTTGACCACGGCGCAGTAGACAAAATTTGGTTTAGTTTCCACTTCCATGCAAAACGCACTGTACTATGCAAAATGAAAATATCGACTTGAAAATTTTTAGTTGTGTTTCTGACTTTGAGGTGTTAACTTCAATAAGTTTGTGTGTTTTCTCCCGTTTACCTGTTGCGTATTCAAATTTATTAAAAGCGGTCACAAGGTAGGTACTTTATCATAAATTAAAATACATAGGGGCGCATTAAGGAAATTTTAATAAAATTTTTTCATGTCTTTGTTGTTTTAAGACTGGTGCAAAACAAAAATTACTTGCAGTCTGTTTCAATTAATCGGTTAATATTTGATATTGGAAAATCTTTTTTTAAAACTACTTCATATGTTACGATTTATGTTGATTTGAGTTTATATTTTTTTGAAATCTTTGTTTTTTTTTAAATATTTTTATATTTTCATTTTCACAGTGCCATCACAATAAATAACAGCGTGTTATTCACAGTCAGGGCCGACATATTGTTTACAATGTGTATAGTTTTTAAAAAAGGAGCAAGAAAAAAACAACACAAAATCTTCGGTTTTAAATATGATTGTGGAAGCCACTGAAATTTCTAAAAGTAGCGTCCAAAGAATCATTAAAGAAGGAGAGAGAGTTTCCGATTTCTCATCTCCTTCAGGCAGCTCGGGAAATGTCTTTAAATCTCCCAGAAAAAGATTAATCAGCCAAAACCGAAAACCAACGTCGATGCCTATGAGGGAAAAATTATAAGAAACGCAGTGCATACTTTTGCAATGATTCATGGCAGCAGGCCTACAGTGTCAGCTGTTTACAACGCTGTTAAGAATGAGATTAATTTCCAAGGTAAACTATCGTCGTTCAAAAAAGTGTTGAAGAAATTAGGTTTTAAATGGCAAAAAACAAATGACAACCGAAAAATACTAATGGAAAAAACAGATATTTGTGCCAAACGAACCGAATATCTAAAAAAATATAGAGCTAAGGGTTTATGATGTTATCTACACTGATGAAACGTATCTCTACAGCAGCAACCTTTTAAGGAATTCAGGTATATAACTAAATCCAACTAATTACTAAAGGGAAATCCACGTATAGGTAGGTAGAACCCATGATACTATACCAAAATAAGATAAGTTAACGCGCATGTTCTTGTGACGTAAGCCTGAGACAAGTTGTCAAAATGCCAAATTGACAAAATTAATGAGAGCAAATTAAACTTTAAAATAAATAATGCAATTCTAGTTATATAAATAAAGAGAATTTATATTAATAACAGCAGAAAATTAATATATTAATATTATAACAGCAGAGTAAATGTTTCTATGGATAATAATAAATGTTTCTATAGATAATAATATATACTAATGCCCATTTTAATAGAACTTGAAGTAATACCTTATTTTTGATAGGTCTTTAAAAAAACTTACTTTGGATGTATGTAGTGAACTGGAACATACTTTTCGTAGTTATAATGGCGACACATTAAAAATAACAAAAAAATGTTTAAAAAACTTAATAGAAGCTGCAAAGTATGTAAATGTTAGCGAAGATGTAAAATTACTTTTTTTTAGATGTAAAATGTATTTTAAAATACAAATTCTAAATTAAAATATTAAACATAATTACAATACTACAAAAGTCTCAAGTTTGACCCGCTTTTCCTTTATGGTCAAATTCTTTACATTTTGCCGGCCTTTTATATTTAATTTATGTTTTGTAGCAATATTTATTTTGTTTGTAATACACACAATCAAATCGTAGATTCATATATTTCTTTAATTAATTTTACAAATTACTTATTAATTTTCAAAACACGTTTTTACAGAAAGTTTTTTTTTTGTTTTTTTTTCGTGTTTATAGAGGGGGGGTCTGGAATCTTCAAAAGACATCTCAGTCCAGGACGCCGCCTGACTAACCTAAGTGCAGGATTCGTTCTTCGTACTTCGAGGCTCAGGAAAAGTTTGTGCTTAGAGCAATGCATTCATATGTTCTAGAAGCCACGCAGGCTCCACTCGTCCTAGACCCTTCACCGCCTCAGGTGGTATCTGATCTAGTCCGGGGGACCTACGAGTCTTGAGTGAACCCAATGCCTTGACAAGTTCATCCATGGTAAAGGTACAGCCTGCTCAGCTCCTTCATCCCTCCATACACCATGACATCTGCCGTCCGGAAAGAGCTCTCTTGTTACCTCAAGCTTCTTGTCCATAGGCATTTCGTAAGGAGGATACGCATGGAACTTCTTCATAACGATCTTGTACCCCTGACCCCAGATGTCCTCATCCGGTTTTTCACCCAGCTCTTTCCAGTGCCTTCTTTTTTCTGTACGAATTTTCCTGTACAGTTCCCTCTTCCTTGCGCGGTACTCTTCCTCGATCTCCTCGTTGACCTCAGGATTGTTTCCTGCTCTGCCTCGTGCTCTTGTTAACCTTCTTCTCATTGCTATACATACATTTCTTAGTGCCTCAATGTCCGCATTCCACTAATATGGCATCCTGTTGACATCTTGGCAACCAGTATTGCTTCCTTCCATCGCTTCTTTAATGACTCTCTCCAGGCTTTCCACCGTCGGTAATTGACCCTCCATTATGCTCACTCTCCATTTAATTAGCTCCTCGTATACTTTCCAGTCATTCCCATTGCCGCATCTGCCCCAGACGTCCCGGATGCACGGACCGTGTTAGTGGTCCCCGTTCCAGTTATCGAGAACTCAATGTATTGATGTTCAGTTCCGGTGTAGTCTGGCAAAACCTTCCAACGTCTTGCTTTCGCCGCTATTCCTTGTGTCGCCATGGTCACGTCGATGTATATACCTGTACCTCTCCTAACAAACGTAGGTTCCAGACCTGTGTTAAGAACCACTAGGTCTAGAGTACCCACCCAGTCAGTTAGTATCCTGCCGCGAGTATCGGTGATGGGAGATCCCCACTCCGCTGCTTTTGCGTTAAAATCTCCTAGCACTACGTATTCTCCTCCTGTGTTTACCACTACCTGCATGATCTCATCTATCTTCATCTCGCACTCGCCCACCGTCACGTTTGGAGAAATATAACAGCAGACCAGCCGCACCCTCTCCATCTGAACAATCACATATCCTTCTTTCGGCTTAATTTCATACACTCGCAGCTTCCTATTGTAGATTCGTACAGCAGCCCTCCCGGTCATATTTACAAACCATCCTCTTCTCTTCACCGCTGTTGGATTTGGTTCTGCCGTCACCAGTACATCGATGTTCTTTTCTACTGCGGCAGCCTCAGCAAGATCATGTGCTAATCTTGCCGTTTCAACATTAGTTTGGAGCACCCTCAGCTCTAGAGTCTTGTTTTCTTTGTTTGCCATTTCCAAACCTTCGATTTCTTTCGCGCTCTCTTTTACACTCTCGTACTAGTCTTGGGATTAGTCCTCAGTAATTCCTATTTTCAACCAGTCGGTTGAACTTTGAAAATATTCTTGAATTCGCCACATGTCCATTCACGTCGCAGTTAAGGCATCTGGTTGTTTCTTCCTTACAATCCAGAAAGTAACTAGTTATGACTTATTAGTGCAAGATATGGCATCGAGGTATACTTACCGTTAACAGTTTAAGTTTTGAAGTTGTTCATTACAGTAATGGAACAACGTTGTCATATGTTGCATCGTTAAAATATGATACAAACAAGTCCCCTGACTTTGTCTCACCATGACGACATGTGCAAAGTCGATCAAAATTAGAACGCCAGTTGAGCACATCTTGTTTGTTATAGTATCATGGGTAGAACCTAATTATTGTTCTATTGTTTCTAATTGTTCTTATCTAACCTCATTGCAATTTCTAGTAATATCTAATTTCTGGTAAATATGACGTATGGAGAATTCCAAACAAATTATAAATCAATCATTAGCATTCAACAAATCAGTAAACAAATTATCACTAAATCAAATTATTCGCTTTACCTTTTTTGAATATCGTTTAATTTACCGTCCTAAATACACTTATAAATAAATAAACAATTAGTTAATTTGTAAATAATTTGTAAGTAGGTACAACTCTTTAGAAATTTTAAAAATAAATTATTAAAATAAATGTGTATTAGTTATTCATCTCATAATATTAGTTATAAGTCTCAACTTAAAATAAGAAATTGAAAATATAAACTTATAAATAATAATTTTGCAATAAATAATAGGGCTTTTTCCACGTTTAATACCGAAAGTTGAGTTTAAAATACCAAATTAAAGCCAGTTAAAAAAAAAATTGAACAAAAATCATTGAAAATATAAACGAAATGCACATAAAAACCATTTTGGTTATGCACCATGCAATTTTTTATTTATTACTCAGTCCAACATTGTAATTATTTCGAAAATTTCGAGGTTGCAGTCGAAGGTAGAACGTTTTAGTTTGGTTAGTAGAATTCCACTTACAATAGAATCTTTCTGCCTTTACGTGAATTTTGACTCCGCCTTTGCGCAGCTACATGATCAAGAGTGCTTGCAAGTACTATACTATACTATATAACTAAACGATGTAAAATTTATAATATAAATGTTTTGTATCTATAAATCGCAAAAGTATATTCTATATTATGAAGTCAGAAAATACTAGTTTTAAACATCTAATGTAATGGAAATGCAATTTCCTTGATGCGAAAATTTCTAATGGCAGATTTATATCCACAGTAAAGTGATAAGCCATACATTAAATGTATATATAAAGTAATATATTTAAACTAGTTTAATAAAACAATTTAATAAAATCTTACCTTCAACCCATTGTCAACTAATTGTCGTATGACGGCTTTTCCTATTTCAGAATTTGCACCTGTTACAAAAGCTACACTTCCTTCCCACCGTTTCATCTTGGGAAAGTAAAGATTATAAGAACATCTAGTATTTATATATGAAAAATAACTAGAAAAAGTGACATTGATCTTAAGATAACACAGTATTAAAAAATTATATCACTTGGATACATATTGATTAAATGATAACATTAAACTGCAGAATGTAACGTAAAAGTAAAAATTTTGATGGATTTATCTATTTGCTTTTTAGATCGTATATTTTCAAGATATTTAGATTTTAAAACTTTAAAATTGTTTATATTCTGGATATACATCGCTGTGAAATGAACGTTTATTAAAAAATGTTGTTTTTGTCTATTTTTATGTCATACCGGCATACAATTTGGTAAAAAAAATCAGTCAAACGATTTGCACAATATTGGAGCGCCGTTTTGTTTAGCAGAAAACAGATCTATTGCGCAATGCGCCAGCTGGTTCCTAAATTTCAAGAAAAAAGAGTACACTTCATATAAGTAAAACTAAATTTTCTCACAACAGTACCTTTTCTCATCATTAACTACAGAGATCCGGTATTTCTTACCGGTGGGCGGTCCCAAAACGCGGATTTCGTGGTATCCGCACCACTTACAATTTCATGTGTTCTCATCCCTGTTGAGTTTTTACGCTGACGACACCGCAATAGCTGTTAGCTGGAGGAATCCAGACCATGCAGCTAATCATCTGCAGAGAGCACTGAATAGATTTGAAAGATGGTGCATCAAATGGAAAATCGCCTTAAACCCGGATAAAACACAGGCTTTAATGTTTAGTCACAGAAAAAGTGTACCGAACCGCGAACTAACGATTGGAAACACCCCAGTAGAATGGACGAACTAGGCCAAATACCTAGGGGTATTACTAGACAAAAAACTCACTTTTACGCAGCATATCAACCAGCAAACGTATAGAGCCAAAGCGCTGAAAGTTCAGCTCTCAACGCTTATTGGCAGAAGAAGCAAGCTAAGGTTCAAAACCAAAATCAGGATAGCGAACAGTATTATCCTACCAGTCCTATCGTATGCCTCCGCTACGTGGGGACATACCTGTAAAACAAACAGGAAAAAGATACAAACAGCTCAGAATCAACTGATAAGAGATGCTCTAAATTTACCAAAATACGTACCTCTGAGAAATTTATACAGAGATTCAGGACAAACAAGGATCCTACATACAATGGACAAAACGGCATACGAACTTTTCAACGGACTAAACAATCACCCAAGTAGCATGCTAAGAGAGCTGACTAATTACAATGCAAACACCAGGACAGTACACAGAAGACCTAAACAGCAAATAGCCGGATATAGGGTCCCAAATTAATAAATGAAGAATGAGATGGTCGCAAGAACGTCAAACAATAAGAATGCAGTCATCAGAAAAACAACCGCCAAAAAAATATCTTAATTTTAGGACTCTGGCGAGAGCATACAGGTGCCAAGGCACTTAATTAAGGGACAATATACACCGGGGTGTGTGGAGGCCATATACACCGTGCAATGCACACCCCACCACACCGCACACTATTTAGCATATAACAAATAAAAGGGTAAGAATTGTGCAGGCATTTTATTGTTCCATCGCCCAAGGAAGACCCCCAAACCCAAAAAAAAAGGTTGTTTTTCTTTTAAATTCAGTAATTATAAAATCAAATTTAATTATTTAAACGTAAACTTAACGTAATTCACTTCCAATTTTTTCCCATATATAGAACGTCTATATATGGGAAAATATAAATATGTATATAGACATATATAGAAGTCGCGTCAGGGACTTCTATATACCGCTGATGCGGAATTGGCCCTTAAGGCGGATCGAATGAATACTGATCCTTTCGCGACTCCCGAGCACTGAGACCATGTGCGGCAAACATGAGCTTGGTGGCCGGACCCTCTCGGGTGCCCAGCCGGCGAGGAGAACAAAAATTTATTTTGCCAAATCGGCGGCTGAGTGACCGAGCACACACATATCTTTCCGGACATGAAGCCGACAGCCCAGGCTGTCGACTTCATGGACGGAACACACACGCTATTTTTTCTTTTATTTTAGGGACTTCAGTCCCGAAGTGCAGTTCGAGTAAAATCAATAGAGTCAGTAAAGTAATTAGCGAGAAAAGCCTAGATGTGGCTACCCCTACAGTTAGGTGGCATAACCACAGTCATTAAAAACCGGAGATGTCCCATTACCCAGGGCATCTTAAGTAACTTTCAGATCATAGCCTCCTCACGTCAGTCGTACGATGAGGAGGGGTGAAGGAAAAGCCTGGGGGTCAGATAGCTACCACTTCAACTAGTGAAGTGTGACCGGTTTGATCTTCGGACATGTGGATCCCATTCTTATATTGGTATACACATGTTCCTAGGGGTAGGGTTGATCGCTTAGCGTGATTGTGTGTGTTCATGTGTTCTCAGTACCTCTAGGGCAGTTTGTATAGCAATGCTAATCAAAGCGATCGGCGTGTATTGTGAATATTTGTTTCGTAGCGCGCGCACATCAAAAATCTTAACTCATAAAATTTTTCGACGGTCAGTTTTTAAGTAAGTATTTTTAATTAGTCTTATATGGGTAAAATGCGAACTTTTTATAATATTTTTTGTGTTTTTAAGAAAAGAGTAAGGAAATGGACTCTGGAAGTCATCCTCGACCTTCAAAAAAGGTTAAATATGGTGATAAAAATTTTGAGGAAATTGTGCAAAAATGGAATGAGGAAATTGATTCTGACGCAAATGATGTGGACTCAGATACAGGGTATATACCAACAGACCATGACACTCAATCACTGAAGGAAAAAAATCACTCATATTTGCATAATGTGCAAGACTCAGATATGTTTGCGTTGCACGGCAAGAGTTTGCAATGAATGTGCCACTTTTAACAATTTAACCTCTAGCAAATTTTTTCTCATAAATGTATAAATCGTAAATGCTATTTTATGTTTCTTTTATGATTCTATATTAGGTTAATTTGTTTAAAAAAATCTAAATTTTTGTTTATGGCATTTATGGCTGTTTTTTTAAGTAGACCAAAAATGTTTGCAAAATTATCTTTTAATATATTGTTCTTTAAAAATCTTGCATTGTATTATTAAAATCAGTTATTTTACCATTTCTCCCATATCTAGACACTACAAAAAAATACATAATGCATTTTCTTTATTAACTTTATATTTGACTCTATTTTCTAATGACCGGTAAAAAATATCGAGGCCCTGTTATTACGTGGTAATTATGGAATGTCTGTAGTTAAGAGTTAACTAACTGAATTATTAGGAGATTATCAGGTTTGCATAAAATAGTAATTAATATTAATGTGGTGCCATTTGAAAAATGAATGCCAACAAAACTGTACGCTAACCACTGCAGTGTTTAAGTTTTAGGAGACATACGTTGGATTTTGACTCCGAGTTTGAATTTGTATCACCTCGAATTTCTGATGAAGCAGGGATACTGAAATAAGTCATAGCATTTTATTGATAAAGATTTGAGTACGGAAAGTTTAACTAATTTGTTCTCGTAGGCCATAAATTCGGCAAATTAATTCAACAAAGCGATAGCAGCTTTTGCTAAAATATTTCTTCTTTTACACATGTTGTACAGCCCAGAGGACAGAAAACAATATTATTAAATTGATTTCGTTAATGGCTATCAAAGCAGATGGCACCTCTGTACCATAACTACTGAATTGGTCAAGTTTTGGGAAACATTCTTTGGACGTTCCGAGTTTAAATTTGTGTTAGCCCGCGTTTTTGATAAAGCAGGGATGATGAAATGAGTCATAACAATATACTGATACAGATTATAGCACAGGAAGTTTAACGTATTTGTCCTCCTAGGCCATATATTTGGCCATTTAATTCAACACAGCGATAGCCGCTTTTTCTAAAAGATTTATTCTTTTATTTCTTTTATTGTTTGGTATGGCCCAGAAGGCAGACAACGATATTATTAAATCGTTTTCTACTTAAAATCTACTAAAAATTCTACTAAAAACAGTATAAATAAAAGAGAAGATGCTCAAAGGATTCCAACAACCTGGAAAACGATATTAATGAAAAAGTCAAAAATAAATCAGGCCACAAGACCGACAAGTAGGACTCCTTCTACCTACACACGGACAGGACTGATCACAAGAAGCGTTGCCAGAGAACGTTCAAGAGAAACGTGCCTCGATCAGCTAGAAAGGAATCTATTTCTTTATTAGCTGCAATTCCGATATGTGAAGAAATCCATATAAAGGTAACATTTTTGTTTATAGTTTAGAGTTGGTTTAATGCTCATTTAATAAGTAGTAGACTTGGATGGCTAGAATAAAAGTCATTTAAGAACGTAAATAATCCGTAATAAAAAATTTCTATTTACTCCTCTTAGTTTTAAAGGTATATATGTTTAAGATTATGTTTACTGTATATTGCACTATTGTTTTAGTTTTAATAATTTTAACATACTTGACTTTACAATCATCTGCCAAATAACAGTAAGCTAATTGAACTTTATCAAAGAAATTTGATAATTACAAATTAAACGAATTTGCACTCCCACACAATTGTACATCTAATTTCATTCATTGTCATACAACTATTACCTTAATAAAAAATTTTAATAAATAACACACATTTCGAAAATCTCTTCAGTAAATATAAATAACTTTTAAAGAATTAACTAATACAGAACATCACTTCCAGTTAACAAACAATTACATTATACCTATTTTCTACTTCATTGGATAAAATCTATCTCCTCAAGAAACTTCCCCGTTGATTGTCAAACAGTTACAATAGTACAAACTGAAGATCTCCATCATCAGCAATTACAATACAGTTTGAACTATGTTCTCCCAACCAATAATTAATCGTGTACTGGCATGTAAGTAATGTTTTGTTTATTTGCTAATTTATTATAATTCAATACACTATTTTTATACCAATTTGTGGGTCTTACTTTGTCTGCTTAAACAGTTTATTCATTAATAAAAAACACAGACATGTAATATTGGCATAATTACTGTAATTTATATTATTTTAATATTTGTTTATCTTCATAAGAAACTAATATAGGTTTAAACACCTAATATGGGTTTATTATTTCAGTATTTAATTAACTTTGTATTGACAGACCTGAAGATGCTTTGCAAATTGTAGAAAGCGAAACCGGTCGTCTAGATTGTTCAATTAAACTTATTGTGACTAAGTTTTATTTATTATTTCTTTTACCTATTTGATATAATTATTGTTTATTTTACGAAAACTATACAGTTTCTAAAAACGACTAAATTCTAGCAGAAGTTTTACCATAATAGACATTAGTTAAACTGATATAATTTTCATTTGTTTTTAACATTTGTTTTTTTTTAGTCTACCAAATTTTCGCAAATCTTTATTTGTATCATTAGGGTACTACAATAAACAAAATTAGTACAAATTACAGAATAAAAAAGTTAGTGTAAGATACAAAATAAAAATTTTGTATCTTACACTAACTGAGGTTAGTTGTCATGGAGGTTATAAATTGAAATGGAAACTAATCTGAATCCCACAGAGAATAGCAAAAACTATCCAAAAATTTTTTGTTTTAAAGACGTTCTTTTACAAAACACATTTTTAAAATTACTTAAACACACACACACACACACACACACACACACACACACACACACACACAAACACACACACACATATATATATATATATATATATATATATATATATAAACATTTAGATAAAATTATGTTACAAAACAATTAAAGAACATGATGAGAAACAAAAAATTCCTCATACGCACCTCTTTCTTTCTTTAGAATGGGGTTATATTGTTTAAGAATTTTAACTTCTTTTATTTCTTTCCTATTATTTTTTGAACTTTATCTACTACTTTCTGAAATCTATTCTCTCCTATACTGCATCCATCAGGCAATTTATTTATTTGTCTTCTTAAGGTAGTTTTTTCGTGTCTTTGATGCCCTTCTACTTTTTCCAAATGGTTCGTCATTAAAATATATGTTTCTCCTTTGTTTGCTGACTTTACCTGTCTTATTATCAAGTGTATTATCTATCTGTATTTATTCCTTTATTTTAAATAACTTTTTGACGGCGGAAAAAGCCAGTTTTATCAGTGCTGCTTTATATTCTTTTTTCTTATTTATAAACTACTACAATCACGGTAATATTCTTCAATTTTACCACTTATTGGCATTGGATTTTTGGACTTATTTTAAAAATCAGCAACGTCGCAACTACAAATCGGTCCAAATGTTGACATAATTTTTTTAAACTATTAATACATGCTTTTAAAGTAAATATCAAAACAAAAAGAAAATATGTTCAAAATCTACCTTTCCACAGAGTTTTTACTGTATGTATTATTACTTCAGTTAAATACTGAAAATCGTTATTCTGATTTCGTAACAAACTGTTGAATTCTCCTACAATTTCATTTTTTAGATTTAATTTCTTTTAACTTCGGTTAAGGCTCCATTTGTTTAATTTAATTATATTTTATTTTAATATAAATAAACTATAGGAATACTCCTGAAAATTCAAGTTGCTGTTTTCATTGTGTCGTTAATATAAGTTCATTTATACTTTTACATTCCAACTGCATTATTTTCAATTTGATGTACATAACTACACAATTTTCAATATTTGTCATAAGTAAACAATAGCACAAGGCAATGGCTTCGTGAAAAGTGCCAATAAATTTTAACGTACCTCCTTTTGATTAAATGGAATAAATCTGGTTATTAGGTTCAGTGTTTATATAAGTATAATAAATAAAAGTCAAATATTTATAAATATTTATTCCAAACGTTTTAATTTATATCAATCTAAAATATCTCTCCTGTTACTTGTATTATAAGTTCGGACACCTAAAAAGAAAAACATTGTAATAAATTTAGCTCTAGTTATGTAATTTTATCATACAAGTTTTTTAACAACAATAAATATCAGTTTGGTAACTGTTGAGGAAACAATTAACCTCTTAGACGTATATACAGGCACTTATTGGGAAAAATAAACAAATTTAACAAATTCAGGTGCTTGAGAACAAAACAAATACAAAACCTATTATTTTTTTTTATACAACTCATGTAATCTATTAGTTTATAAGGATCATAAAAATATTTAAAAATTAGTGATAAGTAAATAGTGAGACAGTTTAAATAAACTGCTAAAAAACAAACAAAATAAGACGAGTAGGCGGTGAAAACAATGCAGAGTTAGTTGGTTTCTGATATTAATCCAAAATGATCTTATTTTCTGATGTTTTTATCACCTTTCTGTCTAGAAAAGGAACACATTGTTCTTGATCAACTTTAACAATATATTGTAGGTGTTTGTGAAGCCTATTGAAGACGTCCAGTGTAGTTTAAATGAAGTTTACTGTTCTTGGGAATAGCACTTATCACATCATCCACATATTTGTATATGAACGGTAATTTAAACAATAGTCATGAAATAACTATATTGAATATTTTATCCAAAACTATGTTGGCTACAATTGGGCTATACGGACAGCCTATGGGAGTGCCAAAGATTTGTGAGTGAAAAGTTCCTTCAAAGGAAAAAAACATAGAAAAAATATTCACTAGCTTAAAGAAATTATTCTTACTAAGGTATTTGGTTCTAATAAGTGCTAGTTTTGTTCTAAAAATTTTATGATCATATTAGAAGGAGAATGCAGGAGAAATAATACCGCACATAGGCATGAGCAAACATTAAGGTATAAAGTTTGCCGAACAAATATGATTGTTACAATTACTGAAACCTATGTAGTTTTATCACTAGATGCGGTATTACTTTTTAAGAATATTTCTTTAAACGTTAGTAAATCAGTTAGTAAAACCAAATACCATACTAGGTACAAATACTTTCTTTAATATGATCGGCTTTATTGTTCCTGAGAAACCAAAATAGCTAACTTCGTTAGATAATATGGTTTGACAAAAAGCTTGTTGGCCCTAGTGACACATGTTTTAAAAGATCTAAGTCAAGTACCGTCCTATTCGTCGTGTAGCTCTTTTATAATTTGCTTTATAAAATAAGATGCAATACTTCGTAAGGTATAAAATTATGAATACTATGTTTGTATCTAATTGTTAGTTAATTTTGTAGTATGTCCTGCTAAAGTTAAAAAAAGGCAAAGAAATGTCGAAATGATGAAATAAATATAGTTTCAAATCAAGCCACTTACAGCAGTCTCAACAATCTAACAGGACTCCGTAGTGTTGTACCACATTATTGCACGGTAAATAACTACAAAGGATTTTAAATTCAATTATATATAATATATAAATGAATAAAAAGAACTATAGGAAAGAGAAATCCCTCCAGGCCTATAGTTGAATAAAGAAGAATGGCGGTTAGGAGTCGGAAGGCGTCGGAGAACGCTGTAGACCGATAGTAGTAGTAGTAGTAGTAGTAGTAGTAGTAGTATATATATATATATATATATATATATATATATATATATATATATATATATATAGTAGTCATAATATAACTGATATCAGGCTATTGATACCAATTCCTGAGTTTAGCGTCTACCAGTACATCGTAATTTAAGTACCAAACTGTAGCTACTAATATATTATTTTGAAGTATTTGGATACACATTTGTTTCTATTAGTTACAAGTTACAATAATATGTTTTATGGCACAAACAGAAAGCATCTTGTAAGTAATCTTAAACACCAGCAACTTAATTCCAAAAAAAAGATTAATAATATAGTAGTCAAAGTAAAAAGAAAAATATTTTGACTTACATTTACGCTTTGTGGTGCTGATAATACATATATTATAGCATCTGCAATGTCACTAGCTGCAAGAGTGCTTACCGCTCCTGGTGGAAGTTTGGCGAGTTCTAACACTTTGTCTAATGTTTCTGTTTGTACTGCTCCCGGACTTATACTCTGTCAAAATTATTATAAGAGATTTGAAATCATAAGCAGATAATTAAGCGAATATTTAACGATACTATATTTTAAAATAACACAGAAGTCAAGTGTATTGAAATAATTGTATTTGTATGTTTGTGTACATGCGTTAAGCAGTATTTAAAAAATTAATTAATCTGAATTCAAATTAATTTAAAATATTCCTGATGTAGGGATATTTAAAAGTTATAAGGTTAAAAACTGCTTCACTAAAGTAATAATACTATTCGAACAAATATTGTGTTATACATACATACGAATAGAGTATCAAAATCATTCACGACTCAAAACGGATATACAAAGTGATGATTTAAGCACTGCGATATTTAAAACAATTATAGAGGCAGTAATTAAATATTGCCCAAAACAAAAGAAAAAACTATTCGAATATGGACATTTATGAAAACAGATTACTCAGAAGGAGCATTTGCAGATGAAATATACACAGATTTTATATTTC
The DNA here is from genome assembly GCA_918026665.1 of Diabrotica balteata. Taxonomy (NCBI): domain Eukaryota; kingdom Metazoa; phylum Arthropoda; class Insecta; order Coleoptera; family Chrysomelidae; genus Diabrotica; species Diabrotica balteata. The sequence goes on from OU898282.1 coordinate 64,260,490, forward strand.
ATCAGTTGATTTCCTATAGTGGTGTCAGTTGGACCTTTGGTCAATACTTAGTTTCATAGAATTTTGAAAGGTGCAGATCACATAACTGCCCTTCACAAGCTGTCATTTGTCACATGTCATCCTAATATTTCCGTCAGACCGGGAGCCCATTCTGTCTCCGGCTTCTATACAACATGTAGCTTCTCCTTAAAATTTTAAAGTGTATGTTTGTCTTTGTGTATTGTATTTTGTATTGTTATGTCCATATTTTACTTTTATGACATTCTACTCATGTCGTATAAGCCACAACTGACGAAGTAAGTCTATAAACGTTTATCACATATACAATTTTTTCAACCATAAACTTGGAGTTTTTTATCCAAGTGAATTAATTTTCCTTTTTTATAAAAAACGTTTCTTGGCTTATTTAAGATGCCCCTGAAGATGATCTATTAATCGAAAGTACTTGGGCAAGATTAAATTAATCACCGTGTTCGATAGTTGCCTTGTATACCCTCAAAGTTTAATTAATCGAACATTCAACCTTATATTGAATTCTTAAACAGGCCAAGACCCACCCAGGGTTGTAGAGCCAAAGATGATGATAATGACATTTTAATAAATAATTCCCCAATTAGAAGTAAAGTCCGTAGACTAATTACTGCAAGTGAAAGATTCCTAACATCCAATGTTTCTCTCACTATCCCACATAAGGTAATAGAAAACACACTACTGATCTTAGGGCCAAAACCAACTTCACTAATGCCATTTTTGCGAATAGGAACAAACAATCCTGAATACAAACATGTACTCAGTTTTCGTCGACATATTTACGTATCTCCACCCATAGGAATTCTTTTAACACTAGAGAGCTTATGTTTCCTTTGCAAATAACATGGCCATATTTCCACTGGTTACTCAGTTATTGTAAATTACTCAGACACAGCTGTCCCAACTGCTACAATTTAAAACAAAAACGAATCCACAACAGTGACTTCAACAGGAATGACTGCTATTACACCTTTAACAACATGCACCTTTACAAACATATCAAATAATTCAACTACAGATAATACAATGCCAGTGAATCCAAACCAAATATACCCACCACATCAGCCCTATCGTCTCACATAATTATAAATAACCAGCCTTCATCTATCAGTCTAAACAATAAATCTTCATCTTTCTCGGTTAATGAAAATAAAGAGAGTACAGCACCAAAAGAATAAAGCGTATCCAACGAGACAAATACATCTAAATCGTCCTGCAAACAAACTATATCTAAAGCAATATCACCCCCGATTGAGACATAGCTAATGACGATGTATTTTCAAAGCCAACTCAGAAACAAAAAAGGATATAAACAAAAATATTAACAATACCTTTAGAAACGGTAATATTATTATTAAACCCTAATATTATTATTACAATTAAAGAATTATTCAATTCCGAAAACAAAATATTAACTTTTGAGGAAAAAGTTGATTTATTTGAAAACACTCATGAAACACAAGATGTTATCAGCTTTATAAATAAATTTACAGCAGACGTTCCAGAATTTAGACAACTTTTAACCAAAATTCAAGTATATACATCCGAGCGCTCATTAAAATTAAAATGTACAAAGCTAAACAAAAAAATTACGAGACAGCTCTCAAAAGACAACTACGAGGATGAAGAACTTGACACGGATACATCGACTGAATTATCCCAGGAGCTGAACATTCAATAATTAAAGCTATAATATTCAATTTATAACAGTGGAATATAAATGGGTTTTATACCCATTATGAAATGCTAAAACTTTTAATTAATGATATTACCCCCGCTATCATTTGTCACCAAGAAACGAATTTTAAAGACCAGTATTGTCACACATAAAAAATTTTCAACATTTTAAAAAAATGGAAACAAGAACGAAAAAGTAAATGGTGAAGTGGCTTTTTATGTTAAAAATACTCTTGAAGCACAAAAGATTCCTCTAAAACAGACATCGAAGCTGTAGCCGTCTCAGTTAAAGCTTCCCAATGCATTAATGTATGTTGCATCTATACTCCCCCAAATAAACTTCTCACCTTAACCGACTTAAAAGCACTTATTTCACAAATACCTATGCCCAGGCCAATAGTAGGAGATTTTATTATTCACATTCCAATGTGGGGCTCAACAAATTTTAATATAAAAGGCAGACTAATCGAAGACTTGTTAACTGAAGAAAATTTAAACATTCTCAATGATGGAAGACCAACCAGATTTAATGTACATACTGATACAACATCGGCTATCGATTTATCAATTTGTGACCAAAGTCTTTCAATGGCTCTTAATTGGGAACCCCTACCCTTTTTATAAGGGAGCGACCATTACCCAATAAAAATTTCTGTGTTTTCTGATGACACTATCTCTGAATACCAACCAATCCGAAAATGGAACCTAAAAAACGCTAAAATTGGGACAAATACGCTGATGCCATAAAAACAGACATCTAGTTAGTCAACAAAAATCTAGTTTGGAAAATACTGACATAAATGAAACTCTCAACATTTTTACAAAGATACTACATACGCGGCAGAAACACATATAGGAAAAACTAAAATAAAAAGGAAAAAGGTATTTAAGGGCCCGCTGAGCTATCTGACATATATTTGAGGATGATTCACATAAAAAAGATTCACATTCTATCAATAATAAACTGACATCAAAAGATATTTCCAATATATGTGTCTTAAGGCATGAGCTTTCGAAATGTGGTGATATAGAAGAATTTTAAAAGTTTCTTGGATAGAGATTTTCGAAACGCCACAATACTAAAATGAGCAAAACAACTAAGATTATAAAAAGCATCAGTAGGGGAAAGCAAAAGTACTTCGGACATGCGATATGTATTTAGGGTCAGATACCACTTTTGAATTCCATAGTAAGCTATCAAAAAGTGCAGACCTACAGTATAATTGTGTATGATTTAATGTTTGTATAGTGCTTATTCTTAAAACTGGCAAATAGCAGAAAGTTTTAAGCAATGATTAAGTGTTTTATTTATAAAATGCTAAGGAACCCAACAAGAATAAAAAAATTTTCTTAACGTGAAATTTTCGGTGATAGGCTATCACCTTCATCAGGACCTAAATGAAAAACTTATTTAGTATAAGTGGTGGAAATTAACATTTAAAATTCTACATTGAAAATGTTCAGTTGGTCCTAGTGGTAAAAAACACTGTCATAAATATGTTAAAAATATTAAAAAATATATTTAAAATTTTAAATAAAACCATTACAACACAAACGGGTATTTTTACAAATACAACACAAAATCATCTAAAAACCAACGCAAACCGCAACTTCATGATAAGGGTAGAAAAGAAGAATTTTTCTTCTTTTTTGATGATAATGTTTCTGATTTCTGTCAATATCTTGATGTCATATGTAACAAAGTTATATTTACATCTGTACCTCATGCAATAACATGGAAAAAATCTTTTAAAGAACTAAAATCAGCAGGGAAATGAAGTCTGTTCTCATGTGCAGGTAGGTCATCTGTGTATGTTATGATAAGTTACCTCCATTTTCCAATCTGTTACATCTTGTCAAGTCCTGCTGAAGCAAAAAAGAATAAATACAACTTAAGATTTCAACATCTTTCTTACAGTTCATAGAAGAGCTGCAGTAATGGATGTAGCAGATTTCTATAAAATTTTTCTTAAATTGGTTGTCAACCCTTTTTAGTACTTTCACATTTTCATAGTTAACAAGGTGTCCAGTATTCTTAATATGTTGGCTAAAAGCTGTACTAGTAGGCTTCCTCACATCACACTTGTGCAAAGCTATTCTTTTTAAGAGTTTCTGGCTGGTTTGACCACACACTGCTGAACAGGAACCACATAGAATAGAATACACTACATTGAAGTTATCCAGTTTTTTAACTCTTTCTGTTAGGTGAGTAAAGTATGTCCCTAATCTTTTGTACACGGAATTTGCTATCACTATGTTGAACTGCCTGAAAAGGTTTGTGATTTTTGGTGAGAAACCCCTGATGTAAGGCAATCTCTCATAGAAAATTCTACTGGGTCTCCTTCTAATCTTTGTCTTTGGTGTGTTCTTGCTGTTGGCATACCTTAGAAGCGCAGTTTGTTAAGCAGCATCTTAGGATAGTGATTTTTTTTAGGAATCTCATAAAGTAACTTGATGTTCTTATTGTATTTAGAAGGGTGACAATTTTTTTTATTCTTATTGTCGTTATATACTACACTTTATATATATATATACATATATATATATATATATATATATATATATATATATATATATATATCTATATATATATATATCTATATATATATATATATATATATATATATATATATATATATATATATATATATATATATATATATTATATATGTATATAATGTAAAAGATTGCATTTCATTTCAGTTGAACAAGAGCTCCTGACGATGGGTTGAATAACCCAAACATGTGTCGGGCTATGGTGGAGTTCTGATTAAAATAAAATGCAATCTTCTACTTTCATTTAAACGTCTTTCTCTGCGTAAAGAGCGAAAAAAGATGGTAATGTTCAAAGGTGAATCGTAGATGCTTGTCGAAGTAAAAATGTACTTCTAGCGTCGTTAAAAGCCTCTAGCAAGAGGCTTTGAATTTGCGGTTCAACTAATTTGCTATCAGAGAGGTCTCTGGACTTCTTGTTATTTCATATATATATATATATATATATATATATATATATATATATATATATATACTTATCTATATATATATATATATATATATATATATATATATATATATATATATATATATATATATATATATATATAGGGTGAGCCTTAGGTAATTGTACAAACAGAAACTGGAGATTCTACACTTTAAATTGAATTATTATCAATATAAAGTGTAGTAACAATATATATATATATATATATATATATATATATATATATATATATATATATATATATATATATATATGCTTGGCAAAATGGACATCGACGCGGTTCAACCCGGAAGACTGGTGAGTTTGATATTAATTTTAGTAATAATATTAATCTTAGCTCTAGGTTATATATATATATATATATATGTATATATATATTAAATTTAAATAACAATATATATATATATATATATGTATATATATATATATGTATATATATATATATATATATATATATATATATATTAAATTTAAATAACAATTTTAATTCCTACCAGTTTATGCTTACACAATAAAACGAGTATAATTGTATAGTTGTACCGGTCTACAGTGAAATGAAATTTAACAACCATGAACAAATATAAGAGAAAATTATGTTTAATAGGCTTACTTACAGTTACTCTGATTTTAGAATTTTCTTTAGCCAACTCGAGACGAAGTGTTTCAGTTAAGGAAGTCACAGCATATTTCGTAGCACCATAGATATCTCCGTCCATTGATCCTACTTTATGACCTAAAACACTATTAAGATTAATAACATGACCATCTATATTATTCTCTTTCATATGCTTAATAGCTTCTCGGGTTGAAATGCAGACTCCTAAGACATTAACGTCAAGTACTTGTCTCCACTTTTCAGTTGTACTTTCTAATATTTTTGAATAATTAATTGCGCCAGCATTATTGATAACAATACTGACTGGGCCAACATTTTCTTTGGTCCATTGATACGCTTTTAAAACATCACTTTCTTTGCTAACGTCACCCTCGTATGTGTAAAATTTTCCTTTTTTGGAGGATAGATCTTTAGCAAGTTGGTCTAAAAGTTGTTTCCTTCGCGCGAACCCTACTACCTAAAACAAATATAGACTGCTACTTTCGTATTTTTAAAAACAAATGTTTTGATAACAATGTCACAAAGTTTTAATCTATTATAAGAATCCTACCGAGAAAAAAGCGCAAGGAAGAAAAAAATAAAGGAGAATATGGTCAAGTACGTGTCTAAAGCTATCCCCGAAGTAGTTTCTGAATTTACACTGAACTTAGTAATAGTTTTTATGGGGTTTAAGTAACTTTATTGACAAAAAATTAGATTGGAGTTAGTTTATAAGATAATTTTAAATAAAGTCATATAACAAATATTATATTATTTAACAGCTCTTGTTTAACGAAGTCCACTCCTAGAGTTTGAGGACCAAGGTAAACTTCAGTTTTCACGGAAAGTTCTGGAAAGCTTAATTTATTATAGTTAGTTTACAATATTTCGATATAACTTGGTTGTTTATTTATTGACGTTTGTCTGCACCGTCTGTAATAAAATCGCCGACGACTTCTATAATATCCTGTATTTTATTTCTCATAAAAAGTTCAATATTAATCCCATTACATAACGGTAACTGTCTTAGATGCTTTCATGCTTTTGTTAAAGTACACATTTCAAATAATTCTGAAGAACGGTTCCAGAAAACAAATTTTAATTAACCACTTATTTCTTTTACACAACATACGGTAACATAACATTAACAACCCATACTGCATACTGCACCTTTGTGAACTGAATCGAGAACTAAGAAGAGAATTACTCTGCCGTCCTAACATGAAAGGTCCTATCTGCAAAATTTGGTAAAATGACTTTATTGGCTCACGGCATTCGTAAACATATTATCTATGTATGTACAAAATGAAATTGTCCTATAAGCGTCTTAAGTGCCTTATTATATACCTAAATGGTTTGTCCTAACTGACTAAAAAGCCATGTTCACTAACATAAATTGTCCTATCTCACATATACTAAGAAAAATTGTCCGTTTTGACTTTAAAAATGCAGTTAGGACTATTTAAGCTAGTATTTTATACTGAGCGGCATCATTTAGGACAATTTTTTGCCTAGTATGATATAAGCATGTGTGTAACATAACTTCAAATAATTAATTAAAAAGGGTATTTGTTATTGTCAGACATTGGGAATACTCTCATGCTTTTTGGTATTTTAAGTAAATATATTGTGAGAAATGGAGGAAGGGTAAGTTTAATAATGTTACCTTAGGTATAAGCAATAACTGATCGTAATTATTGTTTGTAGTAGTAGCAAAAAATATAGCGTCGATGCATAATCTTCCCGACCTAAAACCTTGTGGTTCTTCTGCCAGTGTTATAATTTCATTCAGTTTATTTGTCATTACTTTTGTTGTTAATTTTAGTGTTGTGTTTTATAAATTAATTCCCATTCCCTTGATTTCCATTCTTGAGGAATACTATTTTTTGTTCTATTGTTTTATAAAACTTAGTATAATAAAATTAAAAGTGTTCAGTTAATTTGAATTTTAGTTTTATTTGGGACAATTTCAGTAAGTAATACAAAAAAACGTACTTCAGATACACTAAGCTAAATTGTCCTAAGTGGCATTTTAATCAAAAATCGACTAATCTGGAAAGAATAAAACAAAATTCTGACTAGCAATTAAATTCTATTCTCTGACATAATATATAAAATAAAACATAAAGACTTCCTTAAATTACCAAGCGTTATACAATGAAAAGAAACAAAAACTTGATTTTCTCAAAACCTAAATTTTGCAGATAGGACCTTTCATTTTAGGACGGCAGTACTGTAAAAAGTCGGAATTAACGGTATTCCGCCACGATTTAACAACGATGAAAAAATACAGAGAAACATAATTCTTTTAGAAGTATTCTACAAATGATTTAAAACAACACATGAAGTGTATGATTAAAAAAAATTACAAACATTGCAGGACAAACCATACATGGGTAGCATCCAAACAAAAATAAATACAGATATAATAATACTAGAAGCAACTAATCAAATACCAATATTAAACTACACGAATCAGTTGAAAAAAAAACACTACTACAAAACTGCTACAAAATAAAAAACAGGTTAAACCCAAATAGAAGTAGAAGAAAAATGTCATCATTCTGGCTTTATAACCCTGCGTGAATCCTAGTCTCCTTAATCATTTCTCTCCAGTTGTACGTATTCCCATATTTCTCATGTCTTTATCGATGTTATCAAGGAACCTTGTTTACGCCTTTCTCTTCTTTTCTGACCAATGGATCTATCAAGAAATGTTTTTCTAGCTGGATCATTTTGTTCCATCCTCATTACATACCCTATATATCTCAGACGTCATATCTTAAAATGTTTTACCATATCTGGTTCCTGGTATATTCTATAAAGTTCAAAATATCGTCTTCTCCACACTCCAGTGTAACTCACTGCTCCATAGATTCGCCTTAAGGTGGATTTTCACAGGTCCGATATTCGACGGTACGATGATACGATATAAGTTTCAGCGAATTTCATTGGTTGAAAAATGACAGGTGGGATTTTCGTACTAAATTAAAATTCATCGGAAGAAGTTAAAAATATTTTAACTTTTGCACGAAAATCGGATGAATTTTGACATTGTTGACATTTTAACTTGAACTTTAACCTTACTTTTGTGGAGTGTTTATGTTTACTATTTGAAATATATTTAAAATGGAACCAAGACCTAATTATTATATAAAAATGCAATGAATAAAGTGTTGCTTTTGTGTCTTCTACACTATGTCAGGCAAAAACGACGAAAAAGTAGCAAAATATAATATATATTTTATCAAACAAAACAGCTAACATTTATTGATAGTTCATTGAAATAAATATCAATCCATCCAATAATCTCACACGTAACACACACATATATATATATATATATATATATATATATATATATATATATATATATATATATATATGTGTGTGTTACGTGTGAGATTATATATATATATATATATATATATATATATATATATATATATATATATATATAAAATTTCGGATACGATAATCAAATATATTCGTACGAAAAAATTTCGTATTTCGTGTCATCGGATATCGGATCTGTGAAAATCCAACTTTAGTACTTTTCTTTCGAAACATACTAAAATGTTTTCATTACTTTTTGTTAAAGTCCTGGTCTCTGAACCGTATGTTAGGACTGGGCGTATTATTGTTTTGCAAAGGTATTCTTGCATTTCTATTAAGGAGCGCTCCCAGGTATACAAATTCGTACTGCTTCAATGACGTCGTTATCAATAACAAGTAGTCATAGTATTTCTAGTTGCGTGCTTATTTTATCATCAGCATAGGCAACGATTTGCACTGCTTTAGTATATATTGAACAAATGGTGGTGATTTGAGACATACGTATTACTTTTTACAGAGCTGGATGGAACAGTATACAGGAGACAGAGTCTCCTTAGCGCAGCCCGTTATTGGTTTTAAAAGGTTCAATGTTTTAACATTTGTTTCAGTGTTGCAATCTGATGAATTGCTGATTTACTACCTCTGAAACTAGCCTGGTATTTTTTTACTATCAGTTCTGCATATGGTGCTATACGGTGACATAGTACTATGGAAAATATTTTATATGCTGCATTTAGAAGCATAATTTCCCTGCGGTTATACCATTCAAAGATATCTCGTTTTTTCTGTATGGTGCAGTGAAGTATTCCAATATTTCAATAATTAGGACGTCTTATAGGTTTTGTTCTTCTTTTTTTTATTAAGGTGCCTGGTTAAAGTATTTTACCTATCTATTCAATACATCTTTCCGATTTGTTAATAGGTCGCCATTCTGATTTCTGCATGATCTTGTGGTTGTCTTGAATTATTTTCTGTTGATCTTAAATTTCTTATAAAATGCTCTAAATACTTTCTCTTTGTTGAAGTTTTCTCTGTTATCTGTCCCTTATTTAAGTGGTTTTGCTTTTTCTTTTGTGTATTCTCTTCTCTTCTCTTCTTTTCTCTTTTATTTATCTAATTATTCACTACAGTTGTTCTAGTTAATCGGGTAAGCATATTTCTATAGGCATCATTATTTTGTTTGTTGCATTTTTGCATTTATCGTCAAACCAATTACTTTTAAAGGGTACAAATTTCTGTTTCTATTTCATCTTGCACTAGAACATGACATGAACTAAACTAAAACCAGAAATAAAAACAAGACAGGCAGCTATTGTAAAAAAGGTGCAATTAAAGATATTTCTTCATTATTTCACAACGCTGAAAAAAATACAGAGACAGTATTGTAGAAATAATTTAAAACAATTTGTGTTTACGCTTAGAAGTAATATGGCGAACAACACATGAAGTATATGAAGTATAAATGGGCAGCAGCCAAACAAAAATGAATACATATATAATAATACTAGATGCAACTAATCAAATAATTTTATAAAATCAAAACAATATTAAATCACACAAATCATTAGGAAAACAACTACAACAAAATAAGAAAACAGGTTACATCAAAATACAAGTAGAAGAAAAATATTTATACTATAAATTTATAGAAAATTAAACTAAGACGATATTAATTTTTTTTATCGTATTAATCGAATTACACCGTTTTAAGAAATCAATCAGCGGAATTTGTATATTATAAATATTCTTTATTTTTTATGTATTACGTCCTAAAGAAGTGACTTTAGACTTTTGTTTATTATCTACTTCTTAACGATGTTCTATCTTTTTGGTGGCTTCTTATTTCTGGGAATTAAAAATTGGATATATAGAAAAGTATTTAGTACACGAGAGAGGAATTTTTCTTTTAATAGAGACTAATAGAAACAAGAAGGCACTTTTGCAATACTCTGATAATGAGATAGAACATTTACCAATAATAGACAATCAACAAAAGTGTAAAGGTATTTTTATTTAAAAAAGAAATGTAATCAAATTAACAACATAACACTGAATTATGTAAAAGGTTTAAGATACACATTTTGTATCTAAAAATCGCCAAAGTATATTCTATAAATCAAGTCAGAAAATACTGATTTTAAACATATAATGTAATAGAAATGCAATTTCCCTCGTGCGGAAATTTGTAATGGTAGGTTTATAGCCACAATAAAGTGATATCTCAATAAGCTATACATTAGATGCGTAAATAAAGTAGTATACTGAAACTGGTATAATTAAACAACTTAATAAAATCTTACCTTTAACCCGCTGTCAACTAATTGTTGTACGACGGCTTCTCCTATTCCAGAACTTGCACCTGTTACAAAAGCTACACTTCCTGCCCAACGTTCCATCTTGGGAAAGTATAAATTATAAGAACATCTAATATCTATATGAACTGCTAACTGCAAAAAGGGGACTTCCAACAAATTTTCATAAATTTACTTTATGTTATTATTGCGTTCTTTACACGTAAACACATCGTTTTCAACAAATAGGGGACTTCTGTGTCTATTCTAAGTATATTAAAAATGGCGGCTAAAATTTCTTTAACTGCAAAAAGGGGACTTTTACAGCAGAAGTTTCCTTTTTGCAGTTAAAACACAGTCCGCAGTGTGGTGCTGCGCTCGTGTCGGCGCATGTTTTCTCTTCAATACCAGCACGACTACCAGTAGACAACAGCGGTGTCCGCGGTAGTTCTACTTGAATTATTTATAAGAGAGGTGTTGTTGTAACATATCTCTAACTTTGTTTGCAATGGCTCGTAGCAATGCTAGTAGTGATAGTGATTCGGATAAACCTTGCATAAGAAAAAAGGGTGTTGTGAATTCTTATAAATATGCACGAAATAAATATCGTGATGCAAGAGTTCGCGGCGTTTCTTTTGTCAATGCAGCCGGAAAGGAGATACTAGCTCGTGTTCCCGCCTTAGAATGTGGGTAAGTAGCAGTTTTAGCCATAATATAAATAAGAGTAATATTATTACTTTTCAATTAATTGTGCTTTTATTTTGTAACTTAATATAATAATCATTCGCATTGCATTTGGCTGACATTCTAACACAATTTACTAAGATTATTTAAGTTATGTTAATCTGTCAATTATTTTAAGTTGTTTTAATATCTGCCTCATTTATTTCAGATGCAAGTTGAAGTGTTTGTCTCACTGGAATGCTGAGGAGAAGGCCACGCTTCTCTCCAAATTCAACAGCTTATCCAATAAAGATGAACAGGATGTTTTCTTGCAAGGCCTTATAGATTGCGCTGTCCCTAAGCGGCGATTACCCGCTGATAAAAATAAAAAGCCTAAATCCAAGACAGTGACGTACAATTTACTTCAGAATGGCAGTAGAGTTGCTATTTGTAAAAAAGGATTTTTGGCGAGCTTTGGAATCACAAAGAAAAGATGTGAGCGGTTATCCAATCTGCTTCATAAACAGCAAACTCCTCGTGATCGACGCGGGAAAAGTAGCAGTTATAATAAAATACCAACTGAACTACTTTCGGAAGTACATAAACACATTGCTTCGTACCCCACTAAAACAGCTCATTATACTTCTCACGAAATGCAATATCTGGATTCCACACTTAATGTGCAGAAAATGTACGACATGTACAAAGTTAAACACGCTGATCATAAAATTAGTTACGAATCTTTTTGGAGATACTTTAACGAAAATTTTGATCTTAAATTTGGCCAACCTCAGCAGGATACATGTGTAACTTGTGAAGAGTTATCACTAAAAATTAAAAATAAATTTTTAAATGACAACGCAAAAAGAGTGGCTGTTGCTGAGTTGCTAGTTCATAAGCGAAGGAGCAAAAAATTTTATAATTACCTCAGAGCAGAACGGGAGGATAAAGACCAAACAACTGCCGCAATTGCAATAGATTTCATGGCCAATATATCTTTACCTATTATACCTGTGCAAGATCTCTACTATTACAGAAAATTGACAGTTAGTGTTTTCGGAATTCATAATTTGAAACATGGAACGATGGTCTGCTATGTTTACCACGAAGGAGAGGGTGGCAAAGGCCCAAACGAGGTTTTAAGTCTGTTGAGTAATTATATTGAGACATACATTTTATGTGACCCTCACGTAAAAAAATTGAAAATTTTTGCTGATAACTGCGCTGGTCAAAATAAAAACCATCCTATTGCAAGGTTTATCATGACACTTGTTGAACTAGGTAAATTTGACAGCGTTGAATTGCTCTATCCGATTAGGGGTCACTCATACATGCCGTGTGATCGAGATTTTGCCTTGATCAAGAGGAAGCTAAAGAAAATTGACAGGCTGTATCTGATAGAAGAAATTCTTAATGTGATAATGAGTGCTTCTAAAAACCCGTCAAAATTTCGAGTACATCTGCTGAGACACGATGCTTTTCTCGACTTCGGTAATTGGTGGCCACGTTATTATAAAAAAACGTGTCTTAGTAACTCATCCTGTGGTATAAAAGTTCCCAAGGAAAGAAAAATAAGATTTCAAATTTCAACTTACCATCACATGAAATGCGATAGAGCGGAACCTGGCATCCTCACATGCAGTGAGTTCATTAATGGTGCCATATCTGAGAAGTTTAACCTTCGAAAAATAACCGAAGAAGTGATAGTTTTGCCTTCAACGCGAGCTTACTCTGAAAAACGCCCATTAATGGCATCCAAGGTTGAAGACATTAGAAAAATGCTAAGATTCATCGACGACGACAATATCCCATTTTGGAGGGAAATAACAGAATGGCCCACTGTCCACCAAGTTGACAATTAATACTATCGACTGTTTTCTACTCCTAGTTTTTTTCTTATAGAACTGGTACTTTATATTACTTGATTATAATGGCAAATAAAGGTGTTTTCTGGCAAGTAGTGTTTATATTATTAAATTATTCCTCATAATTTTTATTTGAATTACAGTTAACTGCAAAAAGGGGACTTCTACACAACATTAAAATGTGAATATTATACCAATATAATTAAAATTATTTACCACTTATTTACATCATTGTATATAAAGTTATATTGAACATGTATACCAAGTTTCCTGATTCTAAGTGATTTGGATATATAATTATTTAGTTTTTACCTTCTCCTGTAAAATTTACTTTTATGCAGATGTCCCCTTTTTGCAGTTAGCAGTTCATATATGAAATATAAGTAGAAAAAAATAACATTTATCTTAAGATAACATAGTTTTAAAAAATTATAACACTTGGATACACATTGATTAACTGATAACATTAAACTGCACAATGTAAGGTAAAAGTAAAAATTTTGATGGATTTATCTATTTGCTTTTTAGATTGTATAGTTTCAAGATATTTAGATTTTAAAACGGTAATATTGTTTAATTCAATTCCGGAATTATGTACCATCGCTGTGAAATTAAGCCGGTATAAGTGCAAAAAATCGAGTTTTGAGAAATTGATATTAAAAAATGTCGTTGTTTGTCTATTATTTTGTCATACCGGCATACAATTTGGTAAAATAAATAAGTCAAATGGCATTAAGACGATTTGCACAATATTGGAGTCGCCGTTTTGTTTAACAGAAAACAGATCTATTGCGCAATGCGCCAGCCGCTTCCTAAATTTCAAGAAAAACGAATCGTCGAAACGAACGCGTCATATAAGTAAAACTGAATTATCTCACAACTGCACTTTTTCTCATCATTAACCCTTAACTACAGAGATCCGGTATTTCTTACCGGTCTTCTTCTTCTTTTTGTGCCGCTCCTATCGGAGATTGGAAATCATCAAGGCTATTCTGACCTTGTTTACGGCTGACCTAAAGAGTTCATTAGTGGTGCAGCCATACCACTCTCTCAAATTCCGCAACCATGACATTCTTCTACGGCCTGGATTCCGTTTTCCTTCTATTTTTCCCTGCATTATATTTTGAAGTAATGCGTATTTATGTCCTCTCATCAGGTGACCAAAATATTCGAGTTTTCTTCGCTTTAGCGTTAACAAAATCTCTGGGTCTTTTCCTATTCTTCGTACTACTTCACAGTTTGTTATTCTTTCAACCCAACTAATCTTCAGCATTCGACGGTAGCACCACATCTCGAAACTTTCAATATTTTTCATGTTGTTCTGTTTGAGAGTCCAGGCCTCTACACCGTATAATAGAGTGTTAAATACATAGCCTCTCAGCATTCTTAATCGTAGAGGGATGCTTATATTTCTGTTACAGAAGAATTTTCTCATCTTTATGAAGGTGGCCCTAGCAATTTCGATACGTCTTTTTATTTCACTGTTTTGGTCTCCAGTTTCGTTTATTAAAGTTCCCAAGTATTTGTAACTTGATACTTTTTCAACTTGAGTGCCGTTTATACTAATATACGCTGGTTGTGTCATGTTTTTACTGAAGACCATATACTTGGTTTTTTTAATATTGATATTTATACCATACTTGTTGCAAGCAATATTTATGTCTGTAAGTAATCTTTGTAATTCTTCTACTGTTCTTGCAACTAGTACAGTGTCGTCTGCGTACCGAATATTATTTACAATCTCTCCATTAATTACGATTCCTCCGTTTGCTTGTAAAAGGGCTTCCTGACAGATGCTTTCACTATATACATTAAATAACAGAGGTGACAAAATGCAACCTTGTCGTACTCCTCTACGTATTTCTATTGCTTGTGATGTTTCAGTTTCTATTTTGATGTTAGCTTTCTGATTCCAATATAGATTGAGAATTATTCGCAGATCTTTATTATCTATGTCCTTCCTTTCAAGAATCTCTCTAAGCTTATCATGGCGTACTCTGTCAAACGCTTTCTCAAAATCGATAAAACACGTATGTACCTCCTGATTAACGTCTAGGCATCTTTGTGTAAGAACATTCAAACCGAAGAGAGCTTCTCGAGCACCAAGCCCTTTTCTGAACCCCATCTGTGTATTACTAATATCTGACTCCAACTTTTGATAAACTCGGTTGTGGATGATTTTTAGAAATATCTTTAGTAGGTGGCTCATTAAAGATATTGTTCGATGTTCTGAACATTCTTTAGCATTAGATTTCTTTGGCAGTGTAACGAATGTAGACAACAGCCACTCTTGAGGTATAATACCAGTATTATATATTGTATTAAATAAGTGCAATATTATACCTATTGATTCATCATTCAAGAGCTTTAGCAATTCGGTAGGAACCTCATCCGGTCCATTTGCCTTCCCAGTTTTGGAATTTTTAAGTGCCATTTCTACTTCACATTTTAGAATTTCAGGTCCCGTTTCGCCATATATCAGAACAATGTTATTTCTGTTGTCCTCAAATAATTCTCTTATGTATTCACTCCATCTATTAATTTTCTCTGTTAAATCTATAATTATCTTTCCATCTTTGTTCTTAAGCAAACTTATTTGACGTCTTCTTTGGGTTCTTACCGGTGGGCGGTCCCAAAACGCGGATTTCGTGGTAGCACATGACACACGAGTTTTAACCTTGTTTAGGCCTGATTCTCTTTAAGGGATGGGTAACTCCTTTTTTTAACGGAGTTATGGGGGCGTGATAAACGTCAATTAAATGATGCACGAGCTAAGAAGTAATGGACTACTAAGGAACAGGGGAAAAAGAAGGTGACTTACGTATATGATCGATAAGAATCGATAATAACGCACAAGAAGAAGTGGGACCTGCCACCATGCCAGTTGAGGTACTTCAGGGGTTACCAGCCATACAGTACGAACGGCTCTTTATTAGCGTTTTTGGCGCGCAGTCTTTATCTGCGATATTGGATGGGGTCCTGGTAGTTGCACCACTTACAATTTCATGTGTCTCAGTACCTCTCAGGCAGTTTGTATAATAGTGCTTATTAAAATGGTCGGCGTGTATTGTGAATATTTTCTTTCGTTTGTGTAGCGCACATCAAAAATCTTAACTGGTAAAATTTTTCGACGGTCTGTTTTTAAGTAAGTATTTTTAATTAGTCTTATATGAGTAAAATGTTAACTGTTTATACTATTTTTTTTTGTTTTTAGGAAAAGAGTAAGGAAATGGACTCTGGAAGTCATTCTCGACCTTCAAAGAGGGTTAAATTTGGTGATAAAAATTTTGAGGAAAATTTGCAAAAATGGAATGGGGAAATGGATTCTGACGCAAGTGATGTAGGACTCAGATGCAGGGTATTTATCAACATATCATGATACTGAATCACTGAAGGAAGAAAAATCACTTATACTTGTATAATTTGCAAGACTCAGATATGTTTGCGATGCACGGTAAGACTTTTGCAAGGAATATGCCACTTAATTTTTTTATGAATTTTACCTCTTGCAGATTTTTTCTGATAAATGTATAAATTTTTGTAAATGCTATTTTATGTTTCTTTTACGATTCTATATTAGGTTTATTTGTTTAAAAAAATCTAAATTTTTGTTCATGACATTTTTGGCTGTTTGTTTCAGTAGACCAAAAACGTTACCAAACTTATCCTTTAATATATTGTTCTTAAAAAGTTTTGTATTTTTTTATTTAAATCACTTATTTCACCAGTTCTCCCATATCTAGACACTACAGAAAAATACATAATGCATTTTCTTTATTAACTTTATATTTGACTTTATTTTCTCATGACCGGTAAAAAATACCGAGGCTCTGTTATTACGTGATAATACCTGTTCCATGTATCTAAGTTTGGGTCTTCCCTTTGACCTTCTCCCTACTGGTGTTTGCCTCATTATATTTTTTGGCATTTCAGTCTCCAACATCCGTTCAACATGGCCCATCCAGCGCAGACGTCCGATCTTTATGGATGTTACGATCTCGGGTTCATTGCATGCTGTGTATAGTTCAAAGTTATATCTTCTGCGCCACATGTCATTTTCCTTTACCCCCTTATATATGTGTCTAGGGATTTTTCGTTCAAATGTACCTAATAGGTTCTCATCGCTTTTATCTCATCGTCTTGTATATTTTGCATTTGGTTTTTCTGGTGATGTTGTTAGATCTTAGATGTTTAATTAGTCCATTATATGTTTTATTAGCGATATGTATTCTCCTGTCGATTTACTGGCCTTCATGTATTTGGTTTTTATTTCGTTAATGTTTAGGCCACTGTTTTGTGCCTCTCTTTCTATCGCATTAAATGCTTCTATCATCTCCCTTTAGCTTCTAGCTATGATATCAACATCATCTGAAAATGCCAATATTTGTACACTTTTTGTTATTTCTGTTCCTTTGGTGTTGATTTTTGACTCCCTAATTATTTTCTCTAATGTAATGTTGAATATAATATAGGATAGGGTATCTCCCTGTCGTAGGCCCGTTATCATATAGATTTTATCTGTTAGTTCGTTTTGAATTCGAATTTTGCTTTGTACTTTAGGTGTTTCTTTTACAATAACAATGAGTTGAATTGGTATATTAAACTCTTATAGTGCATGTATCAGAAACTCTCGAGGGATGCTATCATAAGCACTCTCAAAGTCAATGAAAAGATGATGTGTATCTATATTAAATTCACTAGTCTTTTCTAAGATTTGCCTCAAGATGAAGATCTGATCTATTGTGGACTTCTGCCTGCGGAAACCACATTGATATTCCCCAACTATTTGTTCCGCATATGGTCTTGGTTATACACAATATTTGACAGTATTTTATATGCCACAGTAAGCAGCGTTATTGCCCGGTAGTTTTTGCATTGAAGCTGATCTCCCTTTTTATGTAGTGGGATAAATACTCCGGTATTCCAGTCTTGTGGCAGTTGTTTGTTATTCAATATGTTCACTATTAGTTCGTGTATCGCATTCAATAGGGAGTCTCCACCTACTTTAATTAATTCTGCGCTAATGTTGTCTAATCCAGGTGACTTGTTGTTTTTCAGTCTGGTAACTACTTTTTGCACTTCAGCTACTGAAGGGGGGGTTGTTTCTCTGTTATCTGTTTGATCAAGTATAATTCCGTCATATAGTGGATCTTCGTTTTTTTTTTCAAACTTTTCTTCTGTCCAAGAAGAATCCAAACACGAATTCTGTCCATCTTTATAGTATTTCACTCTGATGAGTGACTATATCTCCTTCTCTGTCTCTACACATAATTGTTCTTGGTTTAAATTATTTTTTACTTTTGTTAAGTTTTTGGTAGAGTTTTCTGTTTTCTGATGGTTTATTTAGTTCTTTCATTTCTTGGAGTTCTTTTTCTATGTGTTCTCTTCTCTTTCCGCGATGTATTTTCTTCTCTTCCCTCCTTAGCATTCTATATTCCTAATCTGCCTTTCGTGTTCTATGTCGTTGTTGTAGTCTTTGATATGCATTATTTTTTCTCTCTGTTATATTACGACACTCTTCATCGAACCACTCTCCTTCAGTTGATTTGTGGTTTTTTTTGTAGACCCAGAGTCTATTTGGCCGCGTCTTGTATGATGTTTTTACATGACCCATCTCTGTTTCTGTTGTGCTTGTGTCTAAGCTTTTCTTAATATATATATATATATATATATATATATATATATATATATATATACTTAGCAGTCAACAGCAAAAATTCAAAATACAAAGAATATATATATATATATATATATATATATATATATATATATATATATATATATATAATCTTTGTATTTTGAATTTTTGCTGTTGTCTGCTGTTTTTTATTTCATATTTTTCAATTTTGGATCCCTTTTCTTTTTTAATGTTTGAGATTCTGGCTCTAATTCTACTTTCCACTAGGTAGTGATCTGAGTCTGCATTTGCCCCTCTTTAGCTGCATACGTTTATTACATCTGAGTGATTTTTACAGTCAATAATAACATGATCGATCATGTTTACTGTGACCCCATCTGGAGATCTCAACGTTCCCTTATGAATATTTTCTCGCTGGAAGCATGTGCTGGCAATGACCATGTTAAGGAAAGTTGCAAGATTTATTAGTCTAATGCCATTGTCATTGGACACCTCATGAAGACTGTGTTTACCTATAGTTGGTGATCACCATACATAATTTTAATGTCATTCTTTGGGTATCAGTGGTATGCACCTTCTAGTTTTTCATAGAATTTTTCCTTGACTTCGTCTTCCTTTTCCTCTGTAGGACCATGCACATTTAAGATGGTACAATTAAAAAATATTCCCCTTAGTCTCAGAATGCACAATCTAGAGTTCATAGCACGAAAGTCTCTTATGAAGTGTTTAACCTTTTTATTTGCATAAACTATTAATTATTATTAATGTGGTGCCATTTACAAAAATAAATGCCAACAAAACTTTATGTTAAACATTGCAGTGGTCAAGTTTAAGAAACATTCGTTGTTCTTTCCGAGTTTGAATTTGTACATCCTCTTATGTATGATAAAGGCGGGATACTGAAATGAGTCATAGCACTCTATTGATACCGATTTGAGTACGGAAATGTTAACTAATTTGTTCTCCTGGACCGGGGCGATTTAAGTAATATAGCAATAGCAGCTTTTGCTAAACTATTTATTCTTTTACATATTTTGTACAGCCCAGTGGACAGAGGACCCAAAAATACATCACACCACAAGACCGATAAGTAGGACTCCTCCTACCTACACATGGACAGGACTAATTACAAGAAGACTTGCCAGAGGCACTCCAAATCGGCTGATATATTCTTGGATCAACTTATCTGCAACGTTGTCGGCCTTCTAGTCTGGAAGTGCGTAAATCTCGACCCACTTAGTGAAGTAATCTATTACTACCTCATGTACTTGCCTTCATTATCCCTTTCTAGAAATGGCCCAGCAATGTCCAAAGCTATTCTTTCAAGCGGGATTCCAACATTATATTGTCTCATAGGAGCTCTCCTTTTTCGATAAGGCCCTTTAATCGTAGCACAAATAGTACATTTCTTACACCAGTCTTTTATATCATCGGAACTGTTCATCCAATAGAACCGTTCCCGAATTTGCTGAAGGGTCTTCTTTACACCAAAATGCCCTCCTGATGGACTGTCGTGTAACTGACGAAGTACTTCGGCTATTCTGCTCTTTGGGATCACCAACTGTCTTCTCTTCTCTGAACCCTCATCATTTTCTAGGACTCGTTTCAGCAAGCCATCTTCCATAATAAATGAGTCCCACTGGGCCCAATACGTCTTAACTACTGAGCCTAGTTTGATATTTCTTGCCAAGGTGATCGACTGTTTTCCTCCTTCCATTTTAGAATTTTCTGTACAACTGAATCTCTCTCCTGTTCTTCCCTAATCTTCGTAGACGTCCAGTTGTCGTTGACCATCGTCGTTTTTAGCACTGCTGCTTCCTTGAATTCCGTTTTGTTGCAGTGGGAATACTCTGCTGGGTATGGCCTTCTAAAAAAAATAAGCGTTTCGGTGGCTAATCCGGCTCGGTGCTCAATCTTGAAATCGTATTCTTAGAGTCGTTCGATCCACTTGGCTATCTGACCCTCTGGATTCCTTAACTGCATCAACCACTTAAGGGCGGCATGGTCGGTTCGGATTAAAAACTTCCTTCCATAGAGGTATTAATAGAAGTGCTTTACTGATTTCACGACTGCCAGAAGTTCTCTTCTCGTGACGCAATAATTTCGCTCAAGTTTTGAGAGAACTTTACTAAAATATCCAAGGACTCTTTCCTGTCCTCCTTGAATCTGAGATAGCACTCCTCCAATTCCCACATTACTTGCATCTGTATCTAAGATGAACTCTCCTTCTGGCAGTTCATACCCTAAAATTGGAGCTGTGATATTAAATGCTTTTTTAAGGTCTCAAAGGCATTGTGACAGTCTGTATCCCAGCGGTATTCTCTTGCTTCCTCTGTGAGTCGCGTTAATGGCTTAGAGATATCCGCAAACTTCTTAATAAACCTCCGGTAGTAAGTACATAGTCCCAGAAAACTTCTCACTTGGTGTTTATCAGTTGGATTTGGCCATTCCTTAATGGAATCGATTTTTCCCTTATCCACGGCCAATCCTTTACTGACTATATGACCCAGATAATTGACTTTACCTTGAAATAGTTCTTGCTTGTTCAGTTTTACGTCGATTAAAAACGTTTTCTAAATTCTTCAGATGGTCTTCAAATGTCTCCCCCAAGACAATTATGTCGTCTAGATAAACAAGGCATGTTTTCCAAGATAACTCTGAGATACAGAGTCCAAATGGCATAACATTGAATTGCCATAATCCAGATCCTGTGGTGAAGGCTGTCTTTTCTTTTTCTACCGGGTCCATTTCTACCTGCCAGTATCCAGACTTCAAATCCGAAGTAGAAAATAATTTACTTCCAGCCAACGTGTCCAATGTGTCATCGATCCGAGACAGAGGAGAACTATCTTTCTTGGTAACGTTGTTCAGCAAACGGTAATCCACACATAACCTCGTTCTTCCGTCTTTCTTCTTAACAAGGACCACCGGAGAGTCCCATGTGCTTGTAGAAGCTTCTATTACCCCGTATTTCTTCATTTCCTGAACAATCGTTTCAATGGCTGTTACTGATATACATGCTCTAAGTGTTAGTGGCCATATCGCATATTTAACCTCTTCTTAAGTTTTTCGAAATCATCCGTCTCCTCTACGGCTATGGTCTGTAGCACGTCTAAGGCATCTCCTCGAAGAGCGATAGTCAGGTTTACGGCCTTTTCTTTTTCAGACCGTCCATTCGCTCTTGCAGCTGATTCGAAC
The DNA here is from genome assembly GCA_918026665.1 of Diabrotica balteata. Classification (NCBI taxonomy): domain Eukaryota; kingdom Metazoa; phylum Arthropoda; class Insecta; order Coleoptera; family Chrysomelidae; genus Diabrotica; species Diabrotica balteata. The sequence continues at coordinate 64,282,784 of OU898282.1, forward strand.
TGTTTTATGTAGTTGTTCCATCACGATTTTCCGTCGAAAGTTGGGACTTTGACATGAACAGAACCTCCACTTCCTTCAAATTTCGGCCGTGTTTCCAACTTACATTTCGTCTCATTTTCTTTTGTCTCTGCTGTAATTGGATTGTTTCCTCTATCTGCTGTCCCTGTTTCCTCAATCTTCCTTTCCATTACCTTTATCTTTTCTTCGAAGGCCAACATATCGGCAGCAACTTGGTTTTTTAACGAAGACACTCTATCGTCGAGGACAGACATCTCAGAAGCGACTTTAGAGATGTTGACAGAAACTTTGCTTTCCAGAGAAGAAATATCGTTATAAACTTTGCTTTCTAAAGAAGCAATGTTGCCGGAAACTTTTGAAATATCGCCAGAATCTTTGTTCTCTAATGATGCGATGTCGTCAGAAACTTTCGAAATATCTCCAGAAACTTTGTTCTCTAGTTTCGAAATCGAAGTAAGGCAGGTAGATAAAACATCGTCGTAATAAAACACAGGTGTAGATAGAAAAAGACTACCTACAGAGTCTTAAAGTTTGCAGCAGACAAAGTGGAGCAGAGCCCCGAACGTTGCCCTCCTAGAGCAGACGTGCTCTAGGTAGCGATATGGCTGTACGACAGATTCTTCGGATCTTGGCATCAGTCGTTAAACCATGCCCCTACCTAGAGCACGTCTGCTCTAGGAGGGCAACGGTCGGGGCTCTGCTCCACTTTTGCTGCTGCAAACTTTTAAGACTGTGTAGGTAGTCTTTTTCAAGACTTAATAACAGAATATCAAATCATATCCTAATATGGATGTATACTTAGTGGTATTTCACATTTTATAGTTAAAACCCCTAAGTTGAGCGTACAACAAGTGTATTATTTATCAAATATACACACCTGCTGCGACGATAGTACATTTAAAATACGCGGGCCCAAATTTATCTTCTTACTGACTGGTCACAATAAAAATCCTGTATTTATACGAAATGTCGTCAGCCTAGGATCTCTCTGAAGCAGACGGAAGTTGACCTGAATAGTCTCGAACTGGTTTTTTATAGCGGCCTGTTTCCAGAAAGGTCGATTTGGCAGTTGACCGCTTTCATACCCATCGTGTCAGGTAGGTTTACCTGGAATTTCTACCATCAGGTCAAATCTAGAACATATAAGAATTAAACAACATGTTTACAGGTTTTTTTTGTAAATATGACTAATTTTCACGTAACAATATATATGTGTGTTTCTTAATAATTGTAATAAAGATAATTTCAAAAAGTGCTTACAAACTAATTCTTTGAGAACCGCAATAAAAACCCAGATTACACTTGAAATTTCCACGGGAATTATTAGGACGACGTTTCAGCAAGGCCGTACTTGCCATTGTAAAGTCAGCTAGTGACGCTCCCTGCCGATACGTGAAGTAGATTGACTTTCATGATCGATGCGTTTACTTATATAGCTGATCGAGGCGCGCTTCTCTAGAACGTTCTCTGGCAAGGCTTCTTGTAATTAGTCCTGTCCATGTGTAGGTAGGAGGAGTCCTACTTGTCGGTCTTGTGGCGTGATGTATTTTTGGGTCCTCTGTCCTCTGGGCTGTACGAAATGTGTAAAAGAATAAATATTTTAGCAAAAGCTGCTATCGCTATGTTACTTAAATCGCTCCGGCCTAGGAGAACAAATTAGTTAAACTGTCCGTACTCAAATCGGTATTAATAGAGTGCTATGACTCATTTCAGTATCCCGGCTGTATCAGACATTAGAGGTGATACAAATTCAAACTCGGAAAATACAACGAATGTCTTCTTAAACTTGACCACTGCAATTGTTAGCGTAGAGTTTTGTTGGTATTTATTTTTGTAAATGGCACCACAATAATATTAATTAATATTTTATGCAAATAAAAAGGTTAAACACCTCGTTACAGACTTTCGTGCTATGAACTCTAGCATGTGCATCCTGAGACTAAGGGGAACACTTTTAAATTATAGCATCTTAAATGTGCATGCTTCTACAGAGGAAAAGGAAGACGATGTCCGGGAAAAATTATATGAAGAACTAGAAACTGTATACCATTCATGCCCAAAGAATGACATTAACATTATTTATGGTGATCCCAACACAAAAATAGGAAAAGAGCAGCAATACCTACCAACTATAGGTAAAAATCGTCTTCATGAGGTGTCCAATGACAATGGCATCAGACTAATAAATGTAGTAACTTCCCTTAATATGGCCATGGCCAGCACATGCTTCCAGCGAGAAAATATTCATAAGGTAACGTGGAGATCTCCAGATGGAGTCACAGTAAACATGATCAATCATGTTATTATTGACCCTAGACATCGCTTAAATGTAATTAACGTATGTAGCAGAAGAGGGGCAAATGCAGACTCAGATTACTACCATCTCAGATCTGAGAGCCATCTCAGATCACTACCTGATCTACCTGATCACTACCATCTGAGCCAGAATCTCAAAAATTAAAAAAGAAAAGGGGTCCAAAATTAAAAAATATGACATAAAAAACAGACAACAGCAAAAATGCAAAATACAAAGAATATATATAAGGAAGGCTGGAAAATAGACACATGCACGAGGCTATAAACAGAGAATGGGAAGCATGTAAAAACATCACACAAGACGCGGCCAAAGAGACTCTGGGTCTACAAAAAAAGCCCAAATCAACTGAAGGACAGTGGTCCGATGAAGAGTGTCGTAATATAACAGAGTGGAAAAATAATGCATATCAACAACTACAACAACGACATAGAACACGAAATGCAAATTACGAATATAGAATTTTAGAATAAGTTTACTGTTGTCCAATTATCCAATAAAACACAGCTTTATATTTGCTTATATATATATATATATATATATATATATATATATATATATATATATATTAATTAAAATACCGGTAATCATAATCACGATGGAACGCGAATTACTCAAAAGAAAGAAAGGCGTTCTGCATTAGCAGTAATTGTAACTGCTTGTGACCATACATGGCATATCGACTTAATAAATTATTGAGTTAACGCGTGGCTTTTTTCAGTTTGCTCGTGCTGACAGCTATATCGGGTGAAAATAAAGTCAGCGGTGCTTTTATCTTAAGAAAATTTAAATCGAGTCTGACCGATAATATTGAATTATGTATAGGTACTCAAGAATTGGGCAGAGCTTGTTTTTAGACGATGTTTGGTTGCAACTGCTCTCTGAAGATTCGATTAAAGTTTAATTAGTATTTATTAATTTGTAAAGCAATTTTTTTTAATATCATAAAGTAAAATAAAATTAACTTTATCTGCATCTTTTTTATTTATAGAAGAATGTCGCATCAACCATATATATATATATATATATATATATATATATATATATATATATATATATATATATATATATATATATATATATATATATATATATATATATATATATATATTAATATATGTACAGCCTTAAGAGTGTCTCCTCAGGTTCTCGTTTGGACACATACCACCTAGCATCTCGGATAAATTGCTGGTGGGCGATAATAATAACGCTGTTGTTTAAAATGTTGGCATTAGGGAGTTCACTGTTTGTAAACACTGTTACACAGTTTGCATTAGGGAGGCACTAATGCGAACTGGCACTATTTGTATGAGGGGGTTGTTAGGTTTGTAACGATTCCGTCACTTCAATTATTCTTTAATCACTTTAAATAAAATATTTAAATCCATATTTCAATAATAGTTCTTAATTTTTAATTTTTTAAAATCCCTTCTTGTTTAATCTTCTCATGGGCAAAATTATCAACAAAGTAACATCTCTTAATCTCGGATATAGAATGGGCAACAAAAGAATTGGTATGGTGTGTTACGCAGACGATGCAGCAATTATTGCCGAATCAGAAGATGATCTCCAAAGGCAGCTCTTTCAGTTCTTTCAAACAAGCCGACTACTAAATATGAACATCTCTACCAACAAAACTAAATGTATGACAATAGCAAAAGATCCGCTCAGATGTAAGTTAGTGGTTGAGGACAACCCCATAGAACAGGTGATGCAATTCAGATATCTGGGCATAGATATATCAAGCACCCACGACCCAGTAAAGGACCTGAGGAGTCAGATCAACAAAGCACCTGCACTGTCAGGATGTCTGCGGGAGATAGTCTGGTCAAATCCGTATATGCGCACAGATAGTAAAATTAGAATCTATAAGACTTGCATACGACCGATCATGACATATGGCATAGAAGTGCGCGAAGATACTAACAAAACGAAACAGATGCTAAGGGTTGCCGAAATGAAAACCCTAAGAACAATAAGGTGAAAACAAGAGAAGACAGAGCGAGAAATACAAACATTGGAGAGCAGTGCAAACTTCAAGATATTGTAAGATGGGGAAGGCAGCGCAAGAGGATGTGGTACAACAATGTAAGACGAATGGATGAGAATAGACTCCCAAAAATTGCACTAGAAAACAATCCGCCCGGTTCAAGACCCCCCGGAAGACCACCTAAAAGATGGAGGGATAGTTGACAATCTACCTCCCAAGAAATTAACCAGAGGCAGCTTCAGAATTAAACAGATCTAAAGATCTACAAAAAGTAGAAGAAGAAGAATTTTTAATTTTTAAGTTGGTATTAAGCAGCAACTCCAAGCGGCAGTTTTGGCAGACATGCTTATCCGGCTAGCAACGAGTGGTCACCGCTTACTTCTGTTCTGACCCCAGGGAAGGAAAGTTGGGTTTAAAAAGTAGGTAGCCAGGGATAGCTGAGATGTTGTTTTTAAAATATTAAAGTTTTTTATTGGGGAAGAAGAAGTTGCAGAAAGTTTTGGTTTGTTTTTTGTTACCCTGAGCCGGTAAGTGGATCCAATTATCAATAAAAAGTATAAAAAGTTTCAGCTATTTTAATTTCTAAAATATTCTCATTTTTCCTTGAATATGTGATATATGTTTCTGTCATTTTCAGCTTATTTGATTAAGAAATATTCTAGATAAAAATATAGTAATAAAATAAAATCATATGTTAATTTTCTATTTTACTTCCCGACCTTAAAACATATCTATCTTTACAACTATCTACTAACTATTAAGACTATCAATAAAAATATTCTGTCTGATACTGTTCTTTTATATTTACAGCCAAGCAACGATACATGCGGTTAATGTGACAAATATAGCCACCTTATTAAGACTGCTAGTAAAATAGAAAGATGTCAGGTGGATGAGAAACAAAAGCGACATTTGCATGTAGCTAGCATGGCATACGAAGAAAAAAAGTGTGACAAGAACTTATGTAAGAATAACCCAGCTTTAGTTGTGGTTAGCTTTGACCTCCAAAATGACTCCCTACACCGGTACTAAAAAATAACTACTCCCTCTACAAAAGGAAACTATGGACGTTGAACTTAACTCTTTTTGAATCGAATTCTGCAAGCAACCCAGCCATTTGTTACTTATGGAATGGAACTCTTGCAAACCGTGTTAGTCAAGAAATTGCATTTTGCATATTTGCTTACTTGAAAAATCTTTCCGATGGCATAAGAGACATAATATTTTATAGTGAATGTCCAGGCCAAAAGATATATCTTGCTGTAATGTCCCTACTTAATATTGAACACTTCCGAATTGAAGGACGAAATGTGACTATAATACATAAGTTTTCAAGCTATTCAGGACACACCCATATGGAAGTTGGTTCGATTCATGCAGTCATAGAAAAAGCGGAGAGACTCACTACTGCCAATATTGATATCCCTAGAGACTGGGCCAACTTGATAAGATTGGGTTCAAGAAAGTCTCCTATTATTAAAAAAATTTATTTCAAATCATTTATAAAAGGTATGTAATAAAATGCCTAAACGGGCTATCACAAATATATTACAAAACATTTTCGAATTGTTAAATCCATCATCAGTGTAAACCTGAAAGTAAATAACCACTTTAATTAAAAACAACGTTGAATTTAAAATGTTGACTAAGGTTAAAGGAAATTGTGGTTAATAATTACGAGGTATACATGCTATGAGCTACCAAAATATATGGGTCAAAACCCTTTAAATTATATAAATTTACAGTTGTTTTTCATTACATGTGGTTACAAATTAGGATGTTTAAGTTACCGTTGGAATTGGTAACATGGCGACGTATGACCCTACATAGGTTAAATGGTCCTGAGACGAAGTGTCTTCGAGGACCTGTTGATAACAACTAATCAAAATGACATTGTTGACATGTTAGAACGGATGTTGTGTCAGAGCAGTCAGTGTAACTTACGGTAGTTGTCTAAAAATGACAGATGTCAGCATTATTTAAAATTGAAAAAATTAAAATTATAATAATGTAACAGTATCAACCATCAATGTTGTAGTCTGAAATGTGAAAATGTGAATTAATCATATGGCTATATTGGAAACATTGAAAAAATTTGTTTTTTAAAAATTAATGTGGGTAAACTGGAGTTTATGAAATTTTGTAGGATCAATAGGCAACCAACTATACATGTGTATGGATTTATTTGTTCTAAGCTAAAAATTTTATCAAAAGGCCCTGTATGTTGTGTAACATTTGGTACCTAGAAAATGGTAAAAAATGCACATGTAGGAAGATGGGTCCTATAAGATTTAATATTGAGGAATGTTGTAGTAAAAAGTGTGTTTAGATCTGTTGTTGAGCTGAAATTTAAATATGACAAGAATGTGATTGTGGTGTGATGTTCATGTAGTACTTAACTTAAAACTTAAGCAAGGAGGGCCCTCTATGTCAAAAAACAACATTTGGCACCTGGTAAATTGGCATCAAGTACATGAAAATGAATTGCTGATTGTGTGTGAAAATTAAAGATGTGTGGAGTATTTCAGGATTTTTCATAATCTGTGTGGATTCTAAATGATCCATAAATACATCAGCTAATAGAGGGGAGAGACAGCTACCCATGGCTAAGCCATCAGGTTGTCTATAATATTTGTTGTTAAAACCAAAAAAATCTTGGTTTGTAATAGTTGGATAATGGAATTAGTAGTACACTGGGTGATGAAATTGTTTCTTAGAAGAAAGTGAACCAGATTAATTGTTTCTTAAATCAAATGATAGCATAGTAATGTTGGGGTGAAGATTGATCTATTGTAAGTTGTTGACTAGATGACTGGTATTTTTGACTGAGAATCGAGGGGTAAAATTCGTCATGTTGTTAATAAGATTTAATATGAATTTTGATAAGATGGAAACTGGTTTTCATGCACACACTGGATCCACACATTGGTTTCGTTATGTTGATGACTGTTTAGTCTTCATTTCAGGTAACTCCAATTCAGCTGAACTATTACTTTCTAAAGTCAATCAAATTCACCCCAATATCAAGTTCACCATGGAACTAGAATCTTCCATGTCAATCAATTTTCTTGATCTTACCATTACCAGATTAAATGACCACTTCGACTTCAGTATCTATAGGAAACCCACACAGACTGACCATGTCTCATAAATATGCAGCTTTTCACCTGGAAACCATTCCACTTTCTTATTCAAACTACACAAAATAACTAAATATTATTAGACAAATAGCAGTCAACAACGGTTATGATCATAACATCATCAATAAACTCATTTATAGAAAACGTCGTAGGAACCTGCAGGAGGCTGCGTTCCCCGGGAATCCTACCACCAAACCCAACTATGTTTCACTTCCTTATCATCATCAGAGTCTTTTTGGAGATATTAGAAATCTAATCAAACGTTCGGTTAAAAATATTCATGTTTCTTTTAAAGTACCTAATAACTTGGGTCAGTATATATCCAATTCCAAAGACCCCATCAATTATATGAACCATAGTGGTGTTTATAGATAAAAATGTTTTGATTGTGATGCCACCTATATAGGAAGAACATGTAGATCATTGTCTTCACGCTCTTTAGAGCACATAAAAAGAAAAAATATTTCCACTTTCTCTCAACATCTTAAAGAACACAACCACACTCTCAATATCCCAGAAGATGTCTCACTTATTTATAATATCCCACAAAAAAACTTTCTCAAACTAGACCTACATGAAGACCTAGAAATCATTAAAGAAAAACAAAAAAGTCCAAATTGTGTCAATCGCCATGTCTCGTTCAATCGAGATTTTCTTTCGCTCCACCGTCAACTATTTTCATAACACACTTTCCAACTTTACTTCTTTATTAGTATTTAAATTTTCGTCCTCCTCTTATCGCCCACTAATCGTCCTTAGCCCTCTCTAACTTTGTTCAATATATCCAACTCCCCTTCTCTCCTCACTTCAGTCTAGGCACCCAACATTCTCCATGCTCCTTTTCAACAAAATAAATTCAGAGCAGATTATTCCACTCCCTCTCCAAAAACAATTTTTCATTAACATACACCTTCACCTACTCAACCACATATCTTCACCTTTTCTTACTGCATTTTTCTTTTCTATTATAACTTCTTTTTCCCATTTAAACATCACACATCTTTAGTAAATTTGAGAGATCCAACTTAAACATAACTATTCTTCAGACAACATTAATACATTGATTTATTTGAAATAGATCTATATTATGAAAAAAAAAAACATATTATTGAATAAGCTGTTTATTCTGTATCATATTTTACATTGCTTTCCACTTTATACTGATTACTATTGATTACTGATTATTTGCACAAGTGTTCCAAACATTTAATTTAAAAACATAATTTAAATTGAAAACGTCTTAATTTTTTAATTATTTTCTTATCGGACAAGTGGAAAATATATTTAAAGTTTTATAAAACAAATAATAAAACATTTTGATTCATACCACAAAATATGAAACTACGCCAACAAAGCAAGCGGTGAGGTATCAATAATATGATAATTCTAATCTAGAATCAGAAGAGATTCATTTACACTCTGCTTTAGAAGCCGTAGCAATTAAAGTTTAATGTCCAACACAGCTATTTGAATGCAATGTTTATATCCCATCAGAAACGGATTTTATCGCAAAAGACCTGGAACATTTAATCGAGCAAATTTCAAAACCTAGACTTATTCTAGATGACTTTAACTCTTACATCATTTCCTAGAGGATTCAACAGACAAAAGAGAAGAAGAAATAGAAACATTTCTTAATGAAACAGATTTTGTACTATTAAATACAGGAGAAAAAACTTGGTACATGACGTATTATCTGTTGAAAACAAAAAGAAAATAGAAAAAGAGGTCAAAATTACAGATTCCATCAATCTGCTAAATGTTGTAATAAGTATGCAATAATTAAACGAAGCACTACAAGGACCAAAAAAACTCTAACCCTGGACCAGATCAAATTAAAAATTGTTTTTTAATTAATCTTCCTTTAGCTGCGAACCATCTACTCTTAGATATATTCAATTTTGTATTTCTGACTAAACAATTTCCTAAATCCTGAAATACCGCTACAAAAATTCCTCTTTTGAAACCTAACAAAATCAAGTCAAACCCGGAATCTTATAGACCCGTATCCTTAACATCTTTATTATGTAAATTACTACAAAATTTTTTAAATAGATGGTTACAATTGTTTTTAGAATCAAAAAATCTAATAGTTAATTAGCAAAGCGGCTTTAGGAAAAATAGAAGCACAACTGACAATTAAGTGTCGCTAGAAACGGCATATAATGAGGCATTTTTGCAACTAATCAACAAGTTATAACTGTCTTCTTTGATATAATTAAAGCTTATGATACTTAATGGAAATATAACGTTATTGTTAAATTACAGCGTTAAAGCATAGATGGAAATTTTCTAGATGAGAGAAATTTCCGAGATGAATCAAATCAGGAACTTTCAGAATACAATACTCAAGAATATATCATACTCCAAGGATCTACACTAAGCGCAACACTCTTTTTAGTTGCAATTAACGATATCGTGAACAGTATTCGAAACCCCGTTAAAGGAATCCTATATGCAGATGACCTCGTAATCTATATTTCTCATAAGAATCTTAATATGCCATCAAACAATATTCAACTTTCTATTAATTCCCTACAAAAATAATCTAACAGGACTGACATTTTCTACGGTTAAAACCAAAGTAATGTGCTTTTCTTGAAAACATCAAATTGTTGCAAATCTCCCAAAATTAACAGTGTATGATCAAGTTTAAGAAAACGTTAAGGAGCTTAGATTTCTAGGTATAATTTTTGATTTAAAACTTACTTGGAACAAACACATCCAATTACTTTAAAAAATCATGTTTGCAGAACATAAATATTCTTAAAGTACTAGTAAATCATAACTGGGGCGCAGACACAACACAGCTACTAAATATTTACAAATCCTTAATCCGCAGTAAATAAATTAGATTATGGATCATATATATATATATATATATATATATATATATATATATATATATATATATATATATATATATATATAT